>CM060276.1:462535-750035 GCA_030684275.1 Acipenser oxyrinchus oxyrinchus | reverse complement strand
GATCCATACCCCTCACCACTCTGAAGTGTCTTCTATCTTCTGCCCTGAGTCTCTCCACTTCATTTCCAACTGAGTCCCCTGGTTCTGATTTCCTCACTGCTCTTAAAGTATTGCCTAGGGTCAACTCCTTTTAAAATGTTTAAGACTTCAATCAGGCAGATTTGTAAATATTTTCTTGGTACTGTATCTATTTGTATAGCCCTTCCTGGTTCTACTGATACTAATTGTCAGTTCAATATAAACTGACCAGTATATGAGATAGGGACGTGCATTTCAAAACCAGGAGGGATCTGCCAATTTCTGTTTGGTTAACAAAAAACAAATATTAATCAATTAAGTTTAAACATTGATGTAAAAAAACAACATTACATTACAGTACATAACTAGGTTAATATATTTCAAATGAATATGTAATTTAAAAGTGTTTAAAAAGAACAGAAGCGAGGCTGTTATTATCAATGTATTTTATCTCAGTAACAAATCTCATTTATCCACTCCAGTGCCAGCACTTCTAACCTGATCATATTGAAATAACTCAGGAAATTGAATCTACATGTTACAGGGGTAACGAGACCCGTCTGAGGAATGCGTTTTTCACTTTGTAATTAATAAATGGTGTAATCTCAAGTGCTCCTCTGTATAAGGTCATGCTCAATTAAAAGGACCGTTACTTAAGCTAACAAAGGGGGAAGATAAACGAGTCGCCAGTGCGATGCAGGAAATTACATTTTCCAGCCATTAAAGTTCTTGTTTACTTGCAGTTCACATAGCATGAATTAGTAAAGTGTGCACAAGTGAAATGAATACCACTGACATGGTGTTGTGTGCCTGTTTTGACCTGCCCTGAATGGCTACAGGGAGGACTGAACTGGCCATTGACCTCCCCAACATGGCTGTGCTCGCATCACTTCTGGTCCCTGTGCTCTTTCAGAAGATGGGAGACCCTGGTTCAGTCTCTACCATGCTGGCTTTCACTGGGCATACCACTGTGTCCTACATCAGCCAGCTACCAACCCTTAAAGAGTAAGTAGCGGGGTTCTGGAAAATATAGCGTTACATATCCCCACGTGTTGCTACACCAGACTTTAAAGTTATAAGTGTAAAAAGTTGTCAGGATGTTAACAACGAAAAGAAAAATTACAGGTACGTTATTTAAACAGTTGTAGCAGCACGTGGGGACATGTAACGTTATATTTTTCAGAACCCCGCTACCTATTCTTTAATGTGGTTTTAGCTAACAAAATAACTCCTTAAATCATACCTGTCATGTACTTCCATGCAATGTATAGGTCTCTAAAGTGTGTAGTTTTGAAAGAAACACATGTGTGCCTGGTTTCACAGACCACGATTAGCACTCAACTTGCATTACCTTACCCAAGGTACCATTTGGTACAGCAGTTCATGACTAGTGTTAATCGGTGTCTGTGAAACCAGCCAGATACTACACTAGATTAAAGACAGTTCTCCTTACCTTATTTTCATGAAGTGGTAAACCAGCACTGTGTAGTTCATTCTGTCTTAGCAGTGCCTTAAGTGTTACGGTCTGAGAAGCAGTCAATGGGGGAAGCAGCTGATTCATGGTGGGGGACAGTTTGATTCTCCAGGTGAAATGACCACGGTACCTGAAAGCAGGGCTTACAGCAATGTGAGATTTCTTTAACGTAGTGTGTTGCCACATATCATGCTTTAAAATGAAATTACATGTTTGCTAGACATCAAAACTGCACCTTTTAGAATGGAAGCGCACAACAGATACGATTTCTGAAATGATTTTGCAAACACTTCTAAGCATCACTGTTCGAGTCATTACTAACAAGCCCACTGGTGGTACAGCTGCTCCCCTGGCTTTGTCATCTTAACACCCAGTGTTGACATGCTACAGACTACAGTACTGATGGCAAGTGTCAGAGCATGAGAAATAAACCTTTAGAGAAAAAAACCCAAGCTATCAGCTAGGTTGACTGCAATTGAGCCACTGGGTGATACTCTAATATAATAGATTCTGCAAATCCCTTTGTGCATTTGTTCTGCAGACAGACAGCCTGTTAGACTTTGAGTTGAATTATGCCTGGTATCAGCAAAAGCCACTTTAAAAATGTTAAAAAAAAAAAAAAAAAAAACATTAACTCTGTTTAGCATTTTCTTTTTTTTTTTTTTGGTAAAAACCAAATGCATGCATCCTAATCTAAATGGCTGCCTGCATTGTTTTATGAATTAAAGGATTTAAAGGGGCAGCACTGGGAGGTTATTTGATCAAAGAGCAGGATAGTCTACTTAGAGAAATGTTACCTTTCCTAACCATGTCAAATCTCCCGAGATAATCACAGGTAAAGCTATTGTTGTATACTGCACAGCAACCCCTTGACCGCTATCAGCTGCAGAAATACTGTCCAGCAGCAACTACTGCACCACCTGTTGTGCAGATTAATGATGGCATGTGCATTGGTCCATTGTTTTAACCATTGGACAGTATGACACTAGATGAGGGAACCTCTGTTTGCAGGATATCTTGCAATTTCATGGTCATTTCACCTGGAAAGAGAAATTGTGCCCACCCCTTCAGACCTTCTTTCCTGTCAGTAACCAATCATCTGCTTCCCCTAAGGAACACAAATGAAAAAAAAGTTTTGTTTTAATTCTACCAAAGCAACCACGAGAGTTTACATCCCTAAGCCGGCTGCCAGCTTCCATTAAAATGTACATTGCTTCGTAAGAGCTGCGAATAAAATGAAATTTGTAAGACGCAAGGTGATTTTTTTTTTAAATTTTTTTAATTAGGCTGAATTATGTAAATGTCAAAATAAATAAAACCACTAAAGCTTAATTTCCCGAAGGCAAATGCTGTTTTATTTTTTCTTTATGCATTCATTTTGAGAATAAATGCTACATTATTTAGACTCTCGAGGTGCAGTGCCTTCTGCTGCTGTAGAACAGGAGGGCAATAAATCCATACACAGCCCTGTTAGCAATGCAGAAATAACCCATTTATTAAACAGTGTGTCGTGATAAGTTACTTTATTATGCCTTACTGGGATGTAAATCTGCAACTGAGGGACTTGTGATGAAACATGCAAAGGTCATGCTTTAGTTATTGTGAGTGCATCACAATCTGGTGCTGTATGGAGGCTGTTTTTCTGTATGTGACACTTACAGTTACTTAAGTTTTATTATTTATAAAATGTATTATTTATAAAATAACATGTTGCAGAGTAAACAACTGCTGGACTGCAGGAGGCTGCTGCATTTCCTGTAGTTAAATGGAGGTATTTGCGTTTGTATAAAATAAACAGAGAGCTTGTAGTTCATCTCAAATTGGAAAGTGTTTCAGAATGAGTAAGAAAGGGCCAGCTGCACACAGTTTTTGTCAGTGTTGCTATTTACAGCAAGGGCTTACTCAGAAAGGTATTAAAACTGATTCATCAAGGCTTTGTAAATATCAATGAGAAAGTTAACTTTCTATTCCCTAGATAGTTTATTATTTTATTTCCTGTCTCTTTCTGAATACGTAATATAAAAACGACATGAACATAATTTAGTACCAGTCTGTTTCTGTATATAAACAGGACCTCTATTGGTTTACCTTGCCTCTGTGACAGGTTAATACACTTAAATAGATCTCGTGTTCAAGCTGTACACTTGTGTATCAAGAGCTTCGTTTGTCTGGCCACTCAGCATTCAGTTACAGTCTTGACCGGAGTCTCTGGAGTATGAACCACATGCTAATCCAGATGTCTCTGCTACAGTCACTGTAGACCACTGACCAAGAATACATGTATTCTAATGAGTAGGATCAGTGTAACTTTTCTGATCCCTCATTGAATGAATGATAATGTTATTTTGTGAATTAACTGCAACTAATGTTGTCTGCTGTTGGTCCTTATGCCAGGACGCTCTTGAAAATGGGTCTTTGGTCTCCATGGGGATAAATAAATCAAATTGTCTCAAATGATGAGAAAGTTGCACCAAAGGCTGTAGCATGTCCCTTTCAAACGGTTGACCTCTGTTGTGTTTTTCTTTCGATTGCTTTCTTTTTAGATATGACTGGCCCTCCCACACATTGGATGTCCTGTGGTCATCCCTTCACTGAACCAACAGTATGGAACTCCAAGTTCTGCATTGTTACAAACGGTCAGCTGCTCTTACTGGACAAGGAAGAGGTATGTATATATATATATACAGTATATATTGAATTTGTGGAATACAGTACTGAAGTCTATGCCTAACATTGGTGTCAGGGGGACACTATGCTACCTTACATACATAAGCGTTGTTATGTGTGTGCTGTTAAACGAGATCTTCTTTTCATCTTTGTTGGAATGCGACAATGGATGTGCATTATGGAGGTGTATTTTGCGCCAGGAGATCTACAGTACCAGACATATTACAAACAACAGCAGGGGCATTACTCCTGTTATACTGGCTTAATGCCAACATATCAAACAGTTGTTACATCTTTAATGTCACTGCTATTCAACCCAGCTTCCAGACATAGTTGCAGAAACATCCACTTTTAGGTTATCAAAAATATGATACCCCTATTGTAATATTCACACAAAAGAGTTTGATTGTCTCCAAAGAACCCCAAGTACGTTATACTGTATATTTGATATCTATCTATCTATCTATCTATCTATCTATCTATCTATCTGTCTAATATCATGTTTTTCATATAAACTCCTGTAATGTACATACTGTACAATAATTTGTCATTATAAATATAAGTCCCTATTTATGGCTCCCCTTTAAAGTAACAGGTATAAATTCCTCTACATTTCAATGGGATATCCTAGAAATTGAAATGGAATATAATATGTGTGTTCCATTTGAATCCATTATGTATCTGAGGTCATTTTTGTCACAACTAGATAATTCATTAGAACATAACAACAAAACAAAATGCATTCAGATGGCTTTCCTACAAAACCATTGGAACTCATATAGATTTGCAGCCATTATTTGGAAGTTTATATTTGATATGACCCTGTCTTTATTAAGGTGACAAGCCCAAGGCTGCGGGGCAGGTTCAGACCCCCCCTCGTGTTTGAGGTTTCATACCTCAGTAATCCCTCACTAATCCCATCTCTTGACTCATGAACATGTCATCATAGGAATGAATGACATCCCTGGTTTGCAAGCTGCATATTCAGCAGTGTAGCTGAAATGTCTCTCTTTGCCTTTGTTCCTGAGTCTTCTGTCTTATCAAGCTAACAGGTTGCATCAGGTTTGAGAGAGAGCTGCAAGCTTTTATTGCCATGACCACACTGACACGTTTCCTGTATGAGGTTAATTGTTTAACCCTGTACACAAATGAGTGCACCCCATCTTGTCATTGTCCTCTGTGAGTAGTTTGGCTTTTGTTGCTTAATTTTATTTTATTTTTTGCCAATCCTATCTTTCTATACTTATGAATCTCCGTATTAATACTGGGGGCTGCCCGGAACAGCTGCAAAACATTTCAACTTGAGAAACACCGGTCTATTGTACATTCATATTTTTATATAGTTTATCCTTGAAAGGCATACACTGCACGATCAATGCTACTCAGTGCTAAATGTGATAAAAAAGAGAAATGATAATAGAGTAGGGGCCTGTGAATGTGGCTAGAGATTGGTGCAAATCTTGTGAGATTTGTACTACTATATGTGTTGGTAGATGAAAGCAAAAAGTGTAATGTTTGAGGAAAAAATAATTCAAATACGTTGCTTAGCACATTATCATTAACCTGCATTCCCTTTGAATAGCTTTGTTTGACGTTAACTGCATGGCGAACTGAAACATTTACAGATGGGCAACGCCCTGCGTGAAAGAACCATCATCAATCTCAACAGCTACTTCAAGTACGCAGGGAGGAGATAGCAGAGGAGATGGCTTAAAAACAAATGGAAAGGAAATGCTGTGCTAAGAGAGAGTGACGGGGGACTGGGGTGGGGGTATGGGGTTGTGAAAGGTGTTCAAGAAAATGATTTCTTAGAACAATGTATCTGATTACAGTTGTGTCATTTATTAGCATAAATGATCACCCATCAGCCTATATTGCTGTCGGTGTGCAATGATGAAAACTAAACAAGTGCTAATCAATTCTTCAGGCAGTGTTCTTAGACTCAGGAGTTCATGTACACTGCAGAGCACGTAGCTTATTTTATGCTGAATTTTGAAGCTTTTTTTTTCAACTTGTACTGTGTTCTTGTGAGATAAGTGAGTTGTTTTTTAAAGAACCATCACACGTTTTGTTGTAGTCTGACATGAACCGGGAGAAGAAGCTGAACACTACTCAACGGAAACTGTTTGGCACAGCAGCTTGCAAATGAGGTGTTTGTGTCTATACAGAAGCTCTCTCTTGTCTGATCGTTGGTCCCATCAGCTAGTGCGGGAGGAATAATCAGCTTTCTTTTGGATACAAACACAGTCTAGGTTAGAGGAGTTCCAAATTAAACATTCGCAGGTCACTACCTAAACTCCTCTTTTGCACCAGTTTAAGAAAGATAATCTAGTTGTTGGACAGGTCAGTGTTTTATTCAGTAAAGCAGCTAAACCACACTCCTGTTATTCAGCATTGCACAGTCCACTTCCACTTGAGGATTCTTCAGTGCATCATATTTTATATCCATGTGTGTACTGCCTTTCTGAGGATATTCCTTTCTGTCTCTTCGTGCTTTTTCAAGTTCCAGCATGCCTGCTTATCAGCATGCTTACTGTTTGCACATCCCTAGCATGGCTTGAAACTCACATTAGCCCCGCACCCAGTCTTGGCTTTCAGTACTACCTTATACAGTATATTATTTAAATGATCAGGAGCCAGGAGTTTGATGATGCTAAAAAAATGTAACCCTATAGCTGCATAAACAACAGGGCAGTAGTAACTAATGTCGCTTTTGAAATGGGTGAGGTCGCCATTGATCACATGGCAACACCACCATCAGATAATATAGTCAAGAATTTTTTTTTTTAACTAAAGCTTTTCTCTAGGGTTCTGACTCATACAAAAAAATAAAATGAAGAAAAAAAGAAACATACACTGCCAAGCACATTTCCCTTTAGATTTTAGATGCAGTCTGTTTCCAGGCGTATTAACTGCTGTGTACTTTTTAATGAAGTTGCTTTTAAAAGCTGACAACTGCAGAAAATTAACCACCCTATGTTTTTATAACTTCATCGCTAGTTAAACTGTCTATTCTAGTTGATTTAAAAGGCCCAGGCGACATTAGTGATGGCAGTAAATAAAATCTCTACAGCCCCTGTTTTCTTATTTCTTATTTTAAATACATCTGTGACTAATTTAAACTGCCTTTTTTGTTCAGCACCAGTATTTGAAATTGTATTTAAAACTCTATTAAAACTCTTAAATGCTTCCTTGTTTTTTTCTGCAGCTTTCTGCATTTTTTTTAACCTCTTTTTGTTCAGCATACAGTAGCATACTCAAATGCCTGCATTGATTGTCTTCCTTTTGTGGTGGTTATTTGTATGCTGTACAACAACATCTCAAAAGGTCATTTCATATTTCCCCTGTTGCCTCTACTAATTAAGGACAATTAAAATGCAACTTCCAGAATACAAATAGATTTGCATGCAAATTAAAAACGACAGGCTTCAGAAGTAGGTCTTGACCTACTTTTTGCTGATCAATGTTTCAAAATACAGTACAATAGACTGGACACTGCACCTTTTCTCCAGGAAAAGAAGTCATGGGAGGATAATGCCCTCGCAAAACATACCTGTGCTTTACTCTGTATGATTCACATCAGAATATAGAACTGGTTTTTGTCCTGCATGTTCTGTAATTGCTTTATATATTGGACGTTTACAGCGAAGGCACTTGCTGAAACGTTTACTGTACTTGACTTCGTTTCTTATAAGTTTTACCTAAGAATTCTGATTGAGTGTTTTGAAGGTATGGACATCTACAATTACAATCTAAAAAAAAAAACCCAAAAAAACAGCAGTTGCCACAAATTTAAAGTTACAAGCAAGCAACTAACTTATTTGCTATGTACTCCATACTATTTTTCAATTGGTGCAGGAAATTATATATCCCAGAGTAAAATAGGAAACTGGTACAGTTAAAGAAATTGAGATTATATTTTGATCTTCCAATCCTTATTAAATAAGTCATGTATTATCATTGTAGCACTCTGGAAAATGGGGCTAATATCCCTAAAAAAGTTTTTCAAAAGTAGGTTTGCCTTATGTCCATAAAAAATAAAAAAAAACTTGCAAAAAAGAAATGGATGCATTGATGTTTTTTGACTGTAACATTCTATAAAGAGCTCTTAGAACTGGGCTCCTTTTCCTCCCCTTGAGTGAACCAGCTGAAAAGAGAAACATTCAGGGACCAGCAGAATACTTATTTCCTTATCTGCTCTGCGGTTCTGCAAACGAAATGGAGAGTCAATGAAAATCACCTTCACCTGCTGTGCTTGATTGATTGGGTTAAGCTCAACGCATAGCCTGGGTTGCAAATGTGAGAAAGCCGTTCTCGGGGAACCGTACAAATTGACTATATCACACTTTCATTATCAATTTAAACCTTTGTGTTCGCTTTACATCCAGAAGACAAGTGGGCTGTTTTAACTCAATTTGCTATACTTACAAGTAATTTAGACTGACAGTTCATCATTCCCAGAACTGCAAAAAAATGGCTTGATTTGAATCTAACATGGCAACAATACATTTCCTTTGAATGCTTCAATTAATAAAGTGTAGACTGCCAGTTCTATATTGTTCATTTGGCTTATAGGCTTTAAGAATTACTGCTATGTGTATGACTCCAGTAGATGGTGCTTTACAAGCATTCTCTTAAACATGTTATTTTGCACCTTCACAAATGCTTTCACTATGCTTTATTACGCTTTGCTATGCTTTTACTATGGGAAACTTTCATAAGGGCTCACCTTGCATGCAAATCATTTGCCTGCAATTTTATTTTTTTCTCAATCTCAGTGTCTTCAATACTTTAATAATAAGCAGTTTATGTTGAGGAGGCTGATGTGGATGTAAACCATGTATAGATGTCATGTTAATTTGATATAATGAATAGCCTCCTCTCCTTCACACCACAATCCTCTGCAGAAATCCTTCTTGAGATTTAGCTTCTTTTTGTTTTATTTAACGTGACAGACGGCTGCTGTTCTAGCCAATGCTAACACATTCACGGATGCTGAAAGGACTCATTTATATGAATAAGTGCTAATGAATGTTTGTGATTGAATTATTCAAAGCAGATGGGTTCCAGTATTGCAATCAGATCAGGCACAGACCATGACAATGTAGGAGATGGGGGAACCTGATAACAGCAGTGAAATTTTGTCTTAGAAGTACAGTACATGTGCTCAGTATTTGTCATAGCCATGTGACGTGGTCCTCATAATATGTCCCAAAGGCCACATGTGGCCCTTAGGGACCCAAGGTGATACCCCTTGCTTACTCCAGGTACATTTTATATTTGCCATTCCCCCAGTTTTCCAAGACATCATTCATTTTAAGCCGTTTACTGCCTGTCAGTTTTATCAGTACCAATTACGACTGCCCCAGCTAGCGCATACTGTAAACCTATTTTCAATAGTGAAAAATAACTGGGTCATCACAAATGTTTAGACATTTAAATTTCAAAGGGTTTACAGTATTCTAACTTGGCCCCCAGCAATTCTCTAGTTACTGAATGCATGTGGCCCTTCATGTATTTTTACTTAGTGGCATTGATGTACAAAAGCAGTATTTTGCTATACTCTATAGCAACATCAATGTACTCCATGACAATGATATACAGTGTCCAATATGCAATTACGGTACTGATTTGAAATCCTTGTGCAAAAGCAACAGTTTAATTGCAGTCGTTTTTCTACAAGTCTGTCTGTATCTGTCGTTTGCATGCAAGGAGACAAAAAGAAAGCCCTTATTAGGCATTGTGCTACTCTCTCTTATCCCTCTTTTAGTGCATTGTCTTGTTTCATTCATTAGGTTTATCTGGGGCACAGATAAGAAGTGTGAAGAAACAGTACATTCCACTTAGTTAACGGATTACATAACCCCGGTGCTATTGAGCTGCGTTCCAGGCTCATACATCATGTGCAAGGACCTATCTCTAATTAAAATGCATTACAGGCTGAAAAAAGAGCCTGGAGTATGGTAAGGCAGATAAAGGCTTGCTGATCCTTGTAGTACAGTAAAAACGTCTTGATTGGCCAAAAAGGTTGATGAAGGAGAAATCTATTCTCCAGAATGCTTCTTCTTCTAGAAGGGGGGGGGGGGTTGGAAGGGGTGCAACGGAGTTGGTAAAACAGGGTTTTCTCTATCATATCTTCATGTTTTTTTTCTTGTGGTGTCCCTTTCGTAGATCCATCCCCTGCTGCTGCAGGAGAGACGAGCTGAGTCATGCAAAGCGAGGTTACTGCGTCGGACGATCAGTGTTCCAGCGGACAGCCAGTTTCCAGGCTATCAGGTGGATCCCCCACTGGAGCAAGGTGAGTCTTGACAAAAGACCTCCGCTTCCCTTTCACAGCTCCTGAGGCTAAGAGGGCTTTCCTGGTTTTCTATGCAGCAGCTGAACAATGCAGCTAAGTGAGTGACTCCTAACTATATACTATATACTGTGATCTGCTCTATACCTCTTTTGACATGAATGGTCACTGCTGTTACTTTAATACAGCTCACCCTCCAAGGCATGTCATTCCAGTGTTTTATGTGTTTGAAACAGATTGTGTGTTTTCTTGGGGTTAAAGCACTTTGTGCAGGAATGATCCAGAAACTGAAACCAAATCGTGTCCTAATTTTCACCAACAACTGAGAGCTCTCGATTCTTGCTCAGGTAATAGTTGAAATAGTTTGACTTGGAAATCACGTTTCTTGAAACAACCTGTCGTGCTAAATACTTACAGAAAAAGAAAGCCACAACTGTGTATTCATTTACAGATTCAATTTATGTCCCCATTCATGGATTTTTAGATTGAAAGTTTACGCAGTTGCATAGCATGCAGTTGTCTGTGAAAGTACTGGAACTGGTAGGTTTTTGATCAGGACTGTGATTTTTGGTTTATTTTAACGTTTCCATGCTGCTTTACATTACAGAAGTCACTTCTCCAGTTCAGTATGTACCATAGATAGGTCAATGAACTTTACTGGTAACATTAAACAGTGCTGAATAGGGTGGTATAATTGGCCCCTTGCAGTGTCTATAATGTAAGATTCAACATGACCTCAACTTGACTGATGAACTAACACTTTTAGTTTTATGATGCATATGCAATGATATATTCTTTTCATGGTGTGCTGTACAGTAGGATGTATATTAAGAGCCATGTGTGTGTAATAATATACTGCTAAAAGCCTTTGCATTTTCAGGAGCAGCATATGGGTGATATCAATCTGTATTATGTGGAAGCCTTTTTTGCTTAGTATTAATGATTGTATCACTGGGTCATATTGGCACAGTTAATGCAATGTCCAAACGATAATTAACTGTGCTGCTACATTACATTAGATAGTGGGTAATATAGCCGTTATACTGTAAAATACACGGGGATCATTGCTGCAGAAGACGAGCGTGAAATAATGTTTTTTTTTTATTATTTCAATATTGTTAAGTGGACAATTTGAAACATTTTATTTCACATGCCATATCTGTAATTCTCCAGCAGGGGGCGACATTGTCTTTCCAAACCTACACAATAAGTGCAGCGCAGTCAGCTAGCATTCAGAGCTACCACATGATCTTCATTTGGTGAAGAGAGTACAGTGTGTCTTATATAGAGCTGTATTGCATGTGTGGGTTAATGACAACAGTTCTTAATGGCACCTGCACCTATACGTGTCACATTTATTAAAACACACATTATATTTTTTATATACCCTAGCCCATCATAAACATATTTACTACATGGTTTTCATCCTGTGGCCACAACACAAGAGGAAGATAATCAATAGTGTAATGCTAGGAGTTGTGTAAGCACACAGGTATCTAGTTTCTGTAATAAAGAAACAGCTGCTGCTGCTCACATACCATTCTACTGGGGCTGTAGAATAGGGATGTAATCCACCTATATACATGTGTCTGTCTATATGTGTCTGTACAATGCATCGTTCTGCCTAATTCTCCATTGAAGCAGTTTAGATTTTCTTTTTTTTAATTATTAACACTGAAACAGCACAGTGGCCGTTGCCCAGCGAGCACGTCTGAAACTGGTTTTGAGGGGTACATTTAATCCAACCCTCTTCCATTCCGCTCAATAAGTTGTGTGTTGGACCCAAAACACTGAGTTGAGCCCAGAAAATTCGCTCCATTAGAGACTCGGTGCAAACTCAAACTCATGGACCAGTGCTGCTGTATTTAGTGAGAATGCTGCATCAGCCTCTGCGTTTAGTGCATTGTTCAATTTGCGGCTAACGCTGGTTCTAAATCACTAAACTAATGTATGACGGGTGCAGGTAGCTCACAGTATGAACGTGTTGCTGCTGGTTCATCATTGTGTGAGGTGGTATAATTGATGACTTGGCCTTTTTTAATGTTCCAAGTTTTCCTCATACTGTACTTTCTCCCTTCATTAGCACAGCATGCTTTACCAAACACTGAAACAGATGGTGAAGAAACACCTTGCAGTTTGTCAGACCACGGTAAAAAGCAATATGTTGAAGCTGAAGTGCTTTTAAAAGCTTTTGCTCTCATGAGTTTACTTTTCGGGATAGGTGTTATAGATATGTGACACATTTGACAGTCGACAATGCAGCTGCACATATTTGCTCATACAATTTAAAAGTGTAGAACTCCATATGGTTTTTAAAATAGGTTTAGCATATTTAAGAAGGGTTGTATACACATCACTTTAACTGCTCTAGTAGAGTTTACTTATTTGGGGTGACATGCCAACAACTAGTTATAAATGCTCCCTAAAGGAAACTGGAAACTGTGAGTTTGTGAGCTAATGTAATTGATAAATCCCAGCTTAACAAAAGTCATTAAAAAAAAAAGTAAGCCTTTCAGTCTAGATTTATAAACGTCCACTGATGGAGACGGGCAGGGAGCATTGCAAGAGAGAGTCCACCAATGTCAAGAGAACCAGAGTGAACCTGAGGATGTACTGTGTATGGAGAGAGCAGCTCATTTAGCAAGGAGCCAGACCAAGAACAGCTTTATAAGTGAGAAGCCAGTCCTGGGACTTTTAAATACTTTTGAGATACTCAGAAACTAAAACTGGTACCTGGGAAGCATGGTGGGAAACTCAGAACTACAGTGGTTAAATAAGCACAGTTTAGTTTATTTCAAAGAGGCTACTTACCAACCAGATAATGTACATGGCTTGCTTCCAAAGCAGTCATCTAAAGCAATGGTAACTAACCTTACTTGCTCAACCCCCAAAACGTTTGGGCTTTTTACTTTTGACACTCTTGTAAAACCAAATGTACAGCTTCTGAATCTGGGATACGTACAGCAGGCTGTGTACAGGAAGAAGACTAGAATAGAAATGAGGGAAACAAATCCTAAAAAACACACCCAGCGAAATACGATTGAAAGAGCAGAAACCGTGCATCATTATACAGATGAGCACAGCAGCAGGCAACACATCAGCACAGGGGAGGAAAGGGATATGCTTTATATTTCAGCCCTACTCTGCCTCTGAGCTCAAGGGAAATTGAACGCGTACATTGTGTGAATGGAGATGGCATTTTCCTCTGGTGTTGCTTACTCGCTGCACATTTTTGTCTTTGGGCTCCAAATGTGCATGACATGCTTGTAGATAATGACACTATGTGGCACGAAGAATCTACTAGTTCATTCATCACACCCTGTAGTTGACTGCAGGGGCATTGCAAAAGGTCACATGATATCTTCAGCTGTCTCCGTCCCAATGTAATATTTGCTGTAGCTGTGGTTTTGGTAGATGGTAGTTGCTTAGTTAATGCATCCAGTGATGGGTATGGATGCTAGGGCCTTTCTTTCTGATTTGCATGTATTATCTGGTATTGGAGGAAGCCCTACAAGTTCACATTTGCTTTTGCAGAGATGGTAACATAATCAATATTTATTATTTTGGGTGTCGGTGATAGATCTCGTCATTGGCTCGGTAAGTACTTAGCTTTCACTAATAGATGCTCTGACACAGGTGTTTAATATTTTAAACAGTGTTAGCAGTAAAGTTGGTTTTGAGCATCAAAAGCCCCTTTCACATTGGCACTCCTACCTGGGTTCTTGCTACCCGGGTCACAATCCTGCGTAGTGTGAAACCACGTACCTGGGTCATACCTGGGTTAACCCGGGTCCCAGCGAATCCCCTCAGGATGTGGGTCGACACGCTGTGACCTGGGTTGAGTGAGACAAAATGCACAACGGTCGACGAAATAACAAACAGCCATGTCTGCGTGAAAAAAACTGAAAAAAATGAAATTATTTTAAATCTATAGATTTTTTAAAATAGAAAATACACTGTACAATCCAGAAAACCATACTACACTATTTACTATAGTTATATGAAGTATATTAAGAATACAAAATTGAATTTTGTCATTAATGGATCAACATAACCGATTTATTGTGTGTGTTTTAAGGGTAAAACATTTTTAAATGTCTTTTTTCATTGGACTAACCTTATAAATGATCAGTGTTTAGATTAGTTGTGGCATATTTGCGAATGCTGTCCTACTGTTTTAGTGTCAGACTCATTTCTTGGTTGTATTGTTTTTTCATCAGTTCGCCTCCAAACCGTTCTTTTTTGACTTGACTTCATTCCATTTACACAGGCGTGAACATCCAGTCAAAGCTCATAACTGATTTAAAAAGAGAACCCGATGGCTGTATGCCTTCTGCAGCAAACGCACACGATGAAAGAAAGAAAAATGTTTAAACCTCTGACATCATTAATATTACAGGACCAGTCATGAATCTAGACCTCTGCTGGGGCAGCTGCTGACCCTTGTGCTAATGGCTGGTACACTTGTTTTTAGGCTTTTATTTGTTTCTTTGTGACATTTTCTATTAAGTTCTAGGAATGAAGGATTGCACTTTAAAGGGCAAAAGCCAGTGTGATTTACGTTCTCAGAATGGCTTATTGCAGCCTCTTAACAGCGTCAGAACAACTATTAAGCAAGAAAAATTACATACAAAAAAAAAAAATAAACTATGTTTGGTGAGTCCTTTTAGTGACCCTTATTAAAACCCTGAACGTATATTTATTTATTTAATTTAATTTAATTTGAAACCCTCAATATCCTGATGTTATTATTTCATAGGTGGTTTTGATTCTTCTTGAAAGGAACAAGTCTGAAAAAGTCTGGCTTTTGACTTGTGGGGGGTTTTTTTACAGCCAAAGACTCCTGATAGTTCAGGTTGGCTTGGCTTCGGTAAAACTGACTCCAAAGTGACCAGCACAGTAAAAGAGATTCCCCCTTAACTTCCACTTCACAAAGTGAAATAAGTTATCATGCTTGAGAAATGACAGCTTTTCAGAACATCTCTTTAGTACATTGTGCTGTAGCCAAAGTAGCAGTTGACAGGCTAGAGAAACTATCAGTTTTGAACCTCCTGGTCAGGAAGATGCATAAAAGATTATACAGTCCAGAAATCCACAAGAGGATGTTAAACGCAAAGAGAAATCACACCAGACCTCTGTGGCAGTATTATGCAAACAGGACAACTGCTGTAGGATTCTTCATAATGCACTCTGCCTCTCTGGAAATGTTTAACCCAACTCTTCCATTCAAATAAAACATTTGAGTGGTTTTAGTTAAGTGACATTCCTGGTTGGTTTGACTGTTATACACAGATTAGTGTAAACTTTGCTGAATTTTGCATTATAATTGGATTTGTATTTACTGTTCAATCAAGATGAATTTAAAACAAACTGACCTTGATTTAAATAATACTAGATATTTTATACCGGAGTGGTACCAGACTGATTGGTCAGGATGCTGGTATACAGCACAGCTCATGTGAAATATGGTTTCGTATTTTTTTCTGAAAGTAACCCCCCAACAAACTAGAAAGCAACTCAAGCCTCTAAGTTGTTCTTCTTGGTACCCAATCACTGCCTGTGCTGAATGTCAGATTCACCCCAAGGGTCTAACTGCAATCAAAAGATCCTCATTGCACGGGAAATCTTGTTACCTGCAGTACTGTACGATAATAGATAGACTTTTATGATTTACCCCTCTGTAGGAAAGAAGCTTTCAATCATACGACTACCCACTGTGTGCAATCCAAAACCCTCCACATTTATTTGGCTGAGTTCACATTCCTATAACTTGGATGTGCCTCTGATGACAGTGAACACGTTAGTGCATTAGGCTTCACGCTGGCTTTCTTCCAGAAAGTGAAAGATGGACAGCGGTGGAGAGAGCGATTTAGGGTTTTTCCAGGTGCAACTTGAAGTTGAAGTTTTCATTTGTGGTAGGATTTGCAGCGTGTTTAGACATTGTCTGCTCGAAAGGGTTTGATTTCCTTCACTTTGCTTTATAAAAACATTGAAAACTGTGCCAAACTGAGCAGACAGTACAGCTGAATGTGTTATTCATTAAAATGACCAAGTATTTTTTATTAAACATCTTCAGGAATCTGCACTGGATTTAATATTCCCTAGTTTGCATGCAATTGTAATAAACAATATATATATATATATATATATATATATATATATATATATATATATATATATATATATATATATATATATATATATATATATATATATATTGTTTATTACAACTGTATAAAAGAGTTAAGCAATAATATCTCATCTGTTAATGTATTCAGCAGGTTTCATTCGACTTTATGAAGCAACATTTGTTAATTGTATAGGGTGATGCAAAACTTTTGGCCATAGCTGCACATATAGACCGTTCTACTGGGAGCAATGTTCAGTACATGTAATGGGTTTTCCAGTTTGTTATTAATTGCAGGCTTGGGTTTGCTTTTTCTTCTTTTCAGAACCGTGCTTTGTTGTAGGTCAATGGCAAGGGTTATTATTCTTTTTTTTCTGTCTCAAAAGGGACATATGGAAAGTGCATTAGTGTGTTGAGGGATATTTTAATATTTTAAAACTGCAGTGGAAAACCACTATTCATTGTTAACACAATCATTTATAGTACCTACTGTAATAATAGCTGTCCCTAACAAGAGGAGACTTACCAGACTATAGTCATAAAGACCTGCTTGAAATGTATTCTGATTCTTCTATACCACCGCACATTCAAATTGACTGTAACGACCACTACAAAAAAATACTCTGGTTCCAAATGAAATAACTCCATATATTAGCCAGGTACCTTTTTTTATAAAACAGACTTATATATACAAAGCAATGTGTTTGACTTTATTGCTGCTTGATGAAAAACGGTGAGATAAGAAGCAATCAAAAATCGAAAACTTCTCGAAATATACACTGCCTGATCACTTTATTAGGGCCTGCCCCCCTGACTGGGTTTGCCATGGCCCTGGTGTGGGGCATGTTCTCCTGGTCTACCCTGGGCCCCTTGATTACTCTTGGATGCTGAACGAATGCTGTAGTTTACATAAGCACTGTCTGCGAATCAATCCCACTCAACCGTGCTGCACTGGATGGCGATGGCTACTGTCAAGACAATGATGCCCCCTCCCACTGTGACAGAATTGTGCGTGAATGGTTTGAGGCATCTTCCATTCGTGATCACTATCCTCTGCATACCTCCCTGCACCAATTGGGTGAAATATTATTGACTGATTCACGTCCCTCCAGACTGTTTCCAGCACCTTGGGAAGTCTATGCCATGTCGGGTCAAGGCTGTGATCAGGGCAATCGGTGGACTAACTTGATATAAAGTACAGGTCATATTAAAACAGCCTGGCAGTGTACAGTATCCCTTTATAAAATGTGGCTCACTCTGAACAGTAGCCAGGTATAGTGGCTCTCTTTGCAATTCTGCTCCTGTTGATTTAAAATTGGTTACATAAAACGGTGGTAAAAGGTTGCCTGTGTTTAATTTATCACTTTGAATGGCTTACCTTGCTTAGAGCATAGCCTCTGTTCTGTATATGATTCGCCGGTACATTATGCACAACTGAACTCCAGAAATTTAAAAGGCTGTGTGCTTTTTATGTTGTTTTTTTTTAGGTAGTTTTGAAAAGCACGGTCAACAGCACACATTAGTAAAAACCGCCTGTGACTTCAGTACTCAGAATTTGTAGCGGACAGATTGTGTGTTTCAAAAGGGTCAGTGTTGAGAGGCAAGGCATTCAGCAGAATATTTAAAGTAAGTTCTTTTGCTTTTTATTTTTAGACTCAAAAGTTATTGTGTTATGCAACTTGAGTTTCAATGTTGTTTAAGTGGAGACTGCCAGGTTTTAAAAGGGAACGTTAGGGCCTATTAAGAAAGTGCAACAAAAATAAATATTTTGACTTTTTTTTTTTTATTGTGTTTTCTTGTATTGGTTTGCACTGTATTGCACTGCACACCATGCAACTGACAGCCACCTTGTCTGCATATCCCTGATATCTATTGGTGCATTAGTGTGATAATGTACTAATGTACTTCCCTTCACAACCCTGACAAGGGGGGCTCAATACTGTCCTGAGTGTGTGGTCTGAGACCCACCACAATCACTTTGTTCAGGTCGTCTTGCAATCATTCATGTAAAAACAAAATGAATAAATAAACATGAAAAAAAATATGGAGGGGGAAGTACAGAAAAGAGAACTAGACAAACGCTTTTTAAAATGCTCGAAATGCACCGTTTTTTTCATTTGCTGTTTTAGCCATTTCAAGTGGTTTGACTGAACTTGCAATCTTTGGCTCAACAACTTGAAAAACTTGCTGAAGAACCCTCATCCTGGAGATACTCTGCTAGTACTGTGTGTGCCTCTCTTCTGCTTTTACCATGCTTTTAGTTGAGAGCAGGATGTTTGAACAGCATAGAATTCATTCCCACACCCGTATTTCAAACAGATGGGAGAATATTGTGAACATACTTTTCTGTCAATAGCTAGTGATTGAAAATAGTCAGGATTTGCATTTAAGAAACAGGTTTGTTAAACATCATTACAGTATCCTGAATGTAAAACCACAGTGGCTAACATGTGAATTATAAAGTCCATGATATTAGGTGTCAGTCTGGCGCAATTGCCTGTGAAGAAAGTGGAGCCTTTAAATTAAAAATAAAAACCTGTGCCTTTAAAAAAAGAAAGTCTCCATGATAAAACAATTTACACATTATAGCTTAAAACTCTTCTGTGAATGCAGTGCGCTACTACACTATTAGTATTTCATCACTGCTGTGCAGTACAACACAATGTCAGCTTACACAGTGACAATTGAAATCACAGATTTCTGCTAAGCAAACAAATACGTCTTCAGCCTAGCATTAAATTACATTTAAAAAAAAAAAGAAGACCTGGTTGTCTTCTGCGTCCTGAAATGTGATGAGACTAACAATTGCAAAGATGTACTGATAAGATAAAACATGAATCAGAACCAACGTTTCTCTTTGGATTGACAATCAAAGATCAGAAGAAACTAAATTGTAACTTTTACTCTGTTTACCACCCTGTGGCAGTGTGGCAAGGTGAAAGCCCTGCCGGGGGGGGGGTTGCGTGGGGAATAGTTGGTTGGCAGGGAGGTGTTTAAATTTCTCCCAGTCAAAACACGGGTGTATAAAATAGGTGTTCACAGGTGATGATTAGAATTAGTGGTGAGAATTAATGTTAGTTTTTTGTAGAACCTTTTTGTTTTGTTAAGTGTGTTTTTGTTAGAGTTTCTACCGTGTTATTTTTGTTTATTTTGTTTAATAAAAGAGCGCATTTAACCATGCAGCTTTCTACGTTCCTGTAAATACCGCGCCACACACCCCTTTGCAACACGCGTCAACATCAGCTACACAACCTCAGAGCCTTGTTATTGAAGGCATTCCACTTGGTTCATTCCAGTGGTTCTCTGCCCACCTTTGTTTTGTTTTTCAAGCTTGTAGTATGGATGATGATGTTGTTTCATTGTTTATTTGAAGGATGCACATTTAGTGAAAGCATATCAGAAATCCCTGCTAATATTGGACGTATTCATAGGCAGGCATTTCAAACATGAAATACATTGACTTTGCAAACTTTGATTCAGTATAACGTTTTTCTTGTGAGCTTTCATTCAACCCCCCTGGTAACCTTGAAGTCACTGTAAATTGAGATCTTTTCTTTGTTATGAAGTGGTTGCTGGAGTCCATCAATTAATTTAAGTTGAATAAACTCGGCAGTGGGTTCTTTGCCAAATGCTATAAAAGGTAAAGATGAATGGTTCTATAGAGGAGCCCTCCTCGCGCTATCAGTTCTACTTAGAGTTTCCAACATTGACAAAGGTTCTGATAATGAATCACGATTAAAGGCAGCTCCTGCCCTTCGTTTGGGAGCTGAGTCCAATGCTGATTGTCTTATCAAGATTATAAATTGAACCTTGAGAATTCTCGGTGGCTTGAAATTCACTTTACTTAGTGTTTATGATTATAGCCAGAAACTTTTATATTACATAGAACAATTGATAAATGATTTACGATGGCAATTCAATGACACTGCAATGGCAATGAAATGACTTAATGCTAATGGTGAGACATTGGTATCGCAGTGGTAACATGCCAGTGTATACCAATGGTATTAACCAATACACACAGGCAAGTGTGCTATCAGGACCTCTTTGAGATATTTGTACCAGATCCATCAGCTCAAATATGTATACAAATATATATATATGACGTAGATTAGCTTTCGAGACCAGTAAGAGTCCTTTTTCATACGTCTCACGTATGGACTGACGACTATTCACACGTTACTGTAAAAGACAGTACAGCATATTGGACTGTAGTTCTGTCATAATATGCCAATGGGAATTGTTTTAAAAAGCCAAAACTTTTGCTTAATGTACTTGAATAGTTTTTGAAGACCTCAGGCTTTTAAGCATCTCACTTTGGAGGCTTTCTCCATACAGTAAGTCAGAAAAGATGTGTGGTAATGAGCACACAGCGGAAGCTAATGCTTTTGGGAGAGACACTGGAAGTTAAGATTCAGCACTTGGACTGTAAAGGAATATGACTTTTGTAAGTATTCTCCATCCTCCCCCTTTATGCCTACTGTAATATTTTAAATATACTGGGTTTTTTTTATTATTTCCCTTTATCCTTTTTAATTAAATTGGATTCGTAGGGTCAAAGAATGGATGCTTTGGGACAGAGAATTAAGGATTTTTCAAGTTCATACAGTATATTGAGACAGAAGCTAGGACCTACCCAGGGCTACTTTTGTGAATGTGCCACTATATCCTAAAGAGAATGGATTTCATATGAAAGATACAGTAAAAAGACCCTAAGCTGGTTCCACAATTCTCATCAGCTTTATAATAAATGTACCCACTGCGAGCCGACCACTGTCATTAATCCTTTATTTACCCATGCGTAATGGTCTTTCAAAGCAAATGCACTTTCCACAGACACTCATGAGCAGTGTTACAAACTTCTAGCTACTGTACCGGTTTCAATTGGCAAATCATGTCAAAGCACTGCAGCCTCTCTGTTATGCCTTGTTTCCAAGTGCCTGCCCAAAAGTGTTCAGGTTTCAAATGAACTCGAGTCCAATTGTTCAAGATATTGAGCTGGAACCAAAATAAATGGGTTCAAAAATAAATTTGCGATTTTCAGATTTGATTTCTGCCCATGAAAACAAGCCACATCTGGTGTCTTTTGATAAGCCACCGCAAGTAGTTTTGAGTGACCCACAATGAGGAACTATAGCATACAGTGTTCTTTACATTAAGTTTCATCGTGTTAACTGTGTCAAACCTTGGAGGTGGAGTCAAGACGATCTACTGCAGACTGGATGGGTTAAAGAAAGAAGCAGGGGGGGGGTCATGTAGCTCACCTAGAAAAGGCACTAGCACTCTGGAGTGCAAGATGAGTCATGCAGCCAGGAGCATACTGGCTCCAATCTTGCATTTGCCTTTGTGCTTCTTGGGTTAGATATGCTATTTCTTTTTTCTGTCAAAATGTGTATAGTAGTAACTCGACAGGACTTGCACACTTAAGTTGTACCTTTGCTGTCTTCCATAACTAAGTCTTTATGGTCACTGGCACATTCTTCTGGGGTTTTTGTGTATAGGCATTTTTTTTACATTTCGCCACAATTTGCAATTCTGTTTTAAATCCTCCGTATCTTAACTGTAATACAGCTTTAAATCCTGTTAACAAGCCTCCATTCCTAATTGTAATCGCATTTTAAATCTCGCAAGCGGAGTCTCCAATAGAAATGTAGGAATGTGCTGTCACTCAGTAGTTGGGGCGGGTTTAAAGTATTCCGAACGAATCAATGATAGATACAAGTCAGGAAGGCGGGACATTGCCCAGTGTTTTTCCACTGTTTTTCCTGTGTTTTCCGGTGTTTATTGGCTATATTCTATTTTCATTTTTTTTGGATCGGGGGTGTTTTATCAGTTTTTATCGGTTAAAACCGGAAATCAGAAGCCTTAGATATAAGACAGAATTGTAAGTTGTACTGTATAAATCCATACAACACTCAAGGTTGTTTAAGCCAGTCTGAGCATGAGTAGTCATTCATTATGCAGAAACAGCACAAATCCACCCCCAACGCAATATAGTGTATACCCTCAACATGTAACTGCGCCTTATATTCACAACAGGATGACCCTGCATCACAATTGAATTGGATGTTAATGATATGCCATGGTTCACTTCAAACACTTCTCAGTTGCATTATTATTTCCAGAGCTTCTGGTCAACCATGGAGTTAATTTAGTACCAAGAACCCTTCTCACCTCCAACTGCTTGCTTCAGACCAGCCAAAGCGCAAAGCTCCCAACATCTGCAATTCTTGAAAACACACATTCAATATTACTGTAGGCGATTTAATGGCAGAGGAAGATAGTTTTGCCTTTTCATTCCAGATTTCCGTAAATAAAAGGAGCAAAAAATGGACTAATATAGATAAGTGAATTAGTTTACAAACCCAAACAAAGGAGTCCCTGTCCACCAGAGCAGGACCACCACAAATCTGCAGCACAGACATCGATGTGCTATGCTTGTGCTTTCAGAATGGGCAGCCATACAAGCTGTTTTACATGCGGTTCCCTTTTAAGCGCTGGGTCAGTGGGCAGTGCAGTTGCTTCCACTGGTCTGAGATATCTCCTGCTGTGAAACTTTGATATCGGGATTTCCTTTTCCGTCAACCTTGGAATGAACTCAGGATCTGTTATTGATTTTTACCCTCCTGTCCCCCACCTGTTGCAGGCTCTGATTTTTGCGCATTGCTCTATACTTTCTGTCAATTAAGCAAAGCGGAGGTTCTGGCAGGGAGCCCACTTTATTCTTTACTCTCTAGATCAAATCACATAAACATCAAGCCTATTGTAGGCGCTTCCAATACAGATTAAATAAATCGAAAAGCTAGTTTCTTATTTGTCCTTTGATAAACAATATGTCCAGTGATCGACAAGGAAAGGATTTATATCTTACCTCAGTCCATTACGCCCCTACTGTGACTTCTGAGTTTGTCTCCTCTTCTCCAGCCTCCACCTGCTTTTTGGCTTCTTTTTACAGGGAGGTCAGCTATCCTGCCCCCCTGGCCATGGCTTCCCTATGGTCAGCCTGTCCAATAATTTATGGGCAGGAGTACCTCAAAAGGCGAAAACAAAGGCTAAAGAATGTTGTGTAAAATATGTGAAATGTAGTAGTGTTGTTTAGTCTGTTTTAATAAATATAATCTATCACATGAGTTTCCTGACTGAACTGTGGTTATTGTTGGACTTCTAATAAGTAAGTACTTACTTAGGTTTTCCTTCCTATTAAAACCATTGAACTAAAAAGGGCCCTGTGCTATTTAAATATGATTTACGTGCTGTAGAACATACTCATTGAGTTGTACTTTTCAGTAGCTTCTTGCTTACAATTAAAGCTACCATAAATCCTCTTCTGGACAGCATTCTCAAAGAGCGCACTGTTTCTTTTTTTTTTTTTTTCTTTTTTTATAAATTTAGTCGTCGCCAATTTTTTACCCCAGTTTTCTCCCCAATTTAGTATGCCCAATTATTATCTGTATCCTCGGCTCACCGCTCGCAACCCCCCCGCCGACTCAGGAAACGGCGGCTGGAACACGTGTCCTCCGAAACGTGCTCCTGCCAAGCTGTCATTTTTCGCACTGCAGATCCACAGCGATGCCACCAGACCTATAGTGCCGGAGGACAACACAGATCTGGCAGCTCCACTGCAGAACCACAGGCGCCCTATCGGCCACAGGGGTCGCTGATGCGCGGTGAGCTGTGGATTCCCCTGCCGACCTAAGCACTCCCGACCCGGGCAGCGCTCAGCCAATTGTGCGCCGCCCCCTAGGAACTCCTGGTCACGGTCGGCTGTGACATAGCCTGGATTCGAACCTGCGATCTCCAGGCTATAGGGCACATCCTGCACTCCGCGCGGAGCGCCTTTACTGGATGCGCCACTCAGGAGCCCCCAAGAACACACTGTTTCAATGAAGTGGTTCAGCCAGGGCTCTGCAAGAACGGTTTGCACAAAATAAAGGAAAAGGCAGGTAGACTAGCTGCCTAGCCTGGAGTCCCACAGTATTGGATCATTCAAACCTGATAGCTGCTACCTGTCAGTTCTCTACTTTACCGTTACTGCATTCCCCTGCCAGGCGTTATTCTTTAATAACCTGTCTTGGTTCAATGCCACTATCCACTTCAAGACTTTTTAAATCTTTATGAACGTTAGAAATGTTAAAATATCTAATGCTCTTCAAGGTTTGCTTTTCTACATTAGATAGAATACCTCACCTCATGCATGCCCTGGTCGTTTCACAGCGTCTTTTAATATTTTATAGCGTTCAACCGATTTTTATGAAGTCATTTGCCTCTCCCTCGTTTTATCTAATTATCTTCCAGTATAATGTTGCGGCCTACCCTTTCAGGCCTAACTAACTGTTCCTTTGCCCTAGAAACATCCTTCCAGTCTGGCCTACATTCTGCTTCATTCCTCCAGTTGTGCTGTGAAACTGCGATGCTGTGCTTTGAGTGTGAGCTCATGAGTCACACTACCCTTGAGTACTGTGTCTGTCTTCTGTCATCGACCCTCCCAATACACCCACGGTCCAGTAGATATACAGTATTGATTAAAGTTTATAGAGCTATAACTGGCATGACATTTAACTTATTCAGTTATGCTGTATTCATTAAAAAAAAAAAGTGATACTATTTGATTAAACTGTTTTAAACTATTTGATACTAAGACATTGGACTCTAAAGCTGCAGGTGCATATGATGCAATTCTTAATATGATTTGGTTTTATCCATTGATGTAAATAAGATTCCCATTGCATAGCAGTTTGATTTTTTTTTATATTGTTTAGTTTGTTGATTTTTAGTTTTAAAATTATATTAAAAGTTTATTTTGTAACCCCTTTTTAGACTGTTTTATGTTTTACAGCAAAATAACTTGTATTTTATTTATATATATAGACACAGAAATATATTAAAATAAGAACTCATACTACCATTGCAGCTGTAATAATAACCCCAGGGTGAAAAAAAGAAATCAAAATTAATTAAACTACATTTTGACAGCACTGGCATGCATATCACATTGAGGGATTTGCTGTAATTTAATTGAAGCAACTGAGATTTAAAAGCTGATAGAAAGAGAGAGTGAAGTATAAGGACTCTGCAGCTTTAAATACAGAGTAATGTGCTGGAAAAACGCCTGCGTGCTCAACAAGCCAGTCCTCTCTTTGGAAAAGCAGCCAGATGTAATACAAAAGAAAGAACACAGACTCCGATGGATGCAGCACTAGTTCATAAATGAGGCGAAGCTGCTGCTGGTTCTGCACTTTGCTGAATAGAGCCGAGACATTCTAAATGATTTACTTAGAAGTTATGGAGCCAAATAACCCGACTGAACAAGACAACTCGAATGGTAAGAAGCTTTCGAAGTACATTGACAAATATAGCTGCGGTGATAACAAGGGGCAGAGACATTACAACTACTACGGTAGGCAGATTTCAGGGTTCTGTACAGATTGATTGAGGTGGGTGCACTGGGCTAAAGAAAACTACAAGTTTCTTCTCTTGGATTATGGTACTTTGTGGTTTCTATATATACAGTATATTCTTTATAGTTCGTTATACTGTATGTGTGCCTAAATGTGATTGTTAATGTAATGGTTTTATTGCAAATTCCACTGACCATTTAAAGTAAGAGACTTTAAACTCCTGAGTGTGTTGTCGACTTTTTAATTTATCTGTAGACTTGGCGTGGTTACTGCCTGTTCTAGTTAAAATACGGGTACAGCACACTGTACTGTATAGGCTAGATCTCAAGTTTGGACTGCAACAGAATTCTAAGCAGGCACTCCAACCATTTCCAATTTCAAAGGTAAATAAATGTACTCATTAAACAAACAAATTGTCAGTTGCAGTCCGCAATAGTTAGATGCAATACTCTTTAGTTTAAAGAACAAAGAACTGCTCGTAACAATATGATTGTTTTCAGGAAAACGGACAAAAAGGGTTTAATTTATTTCTTATGCAGGGTTTTAAACCATCGGAGATTAGCAATCTGTACTGAGAGTGCAGCAATTCATCAGTGCTCAATATGTTGTTGAGGTTCATTTGTTCTTCTTTTTAATATATATTTGCATGACTTATCCCCCCTAAACTATTATTCATGTAATCCCATTCGGCTATGGGGAGGCCTGTGTTGACTTGATTCTGAACCGCTGTTTGATATGAGAAAATCTAAATGGTACGTTTGCATATAAATGAATTGCCTGTCTATTTGGTGTTGGTTGTATTACTTTCACATAGATACCATATATGTAACTAGATTATTCCACTTTTATATGATAATCACTTTCACATTTTTTTTTTCAGTGTAAATGTTTGCAATTGTGCTCTACAATGTTCTGGAAAAAAAGCTATAAAATCTAGGCACTTTTTTCTTTTCTTTTTTTGTGTTTTTTTGTTGTGACCAAAGTACGGTGCTTCAGTTGCTGTATTCGAATAGTACTTCTGTTCTGCAGGAAGAATGCGGTTTAGGGAATGAGTCAACGTCTAAAATATTTCAGAAGTCCTAGTTCGACTTGCCAGTTTGGTGAGCTGTGCTACTTTACTTGCTGGGCTGTGTGCCATCTTCAAGTGGGTAAAAAAATGTAACATTTAAAAACAGCCAGTGGCTTAGCTGAGATGTTTGTGTGGAGAGCACTGTAGTATGAAGTGGAGAGAGTGAAAAGTACATATAAACACTCTTTCTATTCCTTCTTTTTCTTTCATAACGCTATAAAAAATTCTAGGCAGAAACTCAGTTTCTATCTATCTATCTATCTATCTATCTATCTATCTATCTATAGTATTTCATTATTGTAAAAACCTTTGTATAAGTCTATTTTCTAGGTATTTTTAGGGGGTCCTAAAAAGGGGGAGCGACTTATACACCGTTGTGACCTATAGGCTTTTTCCTGAAATTGTTGTCTCAAAAAAGTGGGTGGGGGTGACTTATACACCGGTTTTTACGGTAGCTATTACACATTTTCGATTCTAGATTGGATAATGCATTTATAATTCACAGATGGAGAATCCTTATTACTATTTTTCTTTTCCAGTTACTTGCTAAAACTCGTCTGCGGTTCTGGGGACTAATTACAAGCAATAACTAATGATAATGACGCACTAAGAACTTCCTAAACTAAATATTAGTTAACTAAATATTATTATTAAGCAGTTGATTTGATCAGCCTATAGCCCGCTTGGATAAGTCACACCCGTTTTGTTTTTTTAGAGCATTTTACAGCACTGGAGAATCACTCTGGATTGCATCAAGCACCTTGTATCATCCTGGGATTCCCCCCAACATGTATGCAGTCCAGGCGGGTTCCCTGGTACTGTAAAATCCATCTGTGGCTTATCCCACCAGGGCATGGTGGGGCTATCAGAACTCCCTGTAAATCAACTCAAGTTTCACATTGCTTCCCGCTGTGGAATTGACATCCTGTCCAGTATGCATGACACACAAGTGTACGAGAAGAAAGACATCACTGGGTTTACATAACAACACAACTCTGTCTCTCTGTGCATTGCATGGGCTAAACTCGGTAGGTCTAACTCCTGTTCAGATCATTCAAGGAGAGTTACAGAATGAATGATAACTCGCTGTAAAGACAGATGAAGACAGGTGGATAAACTGCTTCTCTTGACTGAGAGTGGATCTTGGCATAGTGTGGTGAGGGGACTGCTGCCAGTAAACAACAGCAGCTCAGCAACGACATTATTTAACAAAATATAGATTTTCCTGCTGATTCATGTATTGCTCTGTATGGACCCTGCAGTAGCGTTTTTAATAGTTATGGGTTTGTTTTTATATGTGACCTATACTGTGGTTTATGTTAGCATAGGTGATCTGTAGCAGCAGTACTGAAACACAATAAATCACACTGCTAGAATCAGGGACATTCAATTACTGGAATCTGAGTAACAGATGTCCTTGATTCAAGATCTGGTCCCTTTTTTATACATATTTTAAATGGAGAGTTTGCTTCATCCCTTTTGTTTGTGTTCCATTAATCTGAACTAATTTCGTGATATCAATGTCATTGCGCTCCAAAGCGCCTGTTAATTACACCATATTGTAGTTACACAATTCAAGTGCACCGTTTGTCCTTCGTTGCTATAATGCATTCGCGTCTAATTTGTAGTTTCCTTGAAAAATGCAAACACATTCTATAAAAGAGGTATTTTATTTATTTACTGCCAGAACAAATCAATGCATAGTAAAAATAAACTGTCAAGGCACTCTCTTATATATTTCTATGTAATGTACAACACGACAGGTGGTTGCAATCGATTTATTACTTATTTCTTTGTGCCTGCGTCTGGGGGCTGTGCTGTACGTCCAGTGTAATCCACAGTGGGTATGAAAGTGCAATCCTACCACGTCATGGCTTTACAATGAAAGGTAGGTTATATTTCATACAGTACAGCAAGCTTTGTTTAACAATATATCTCATTCAAGGCTTTTAGTGCTGTTGGTTTCTGGTTCATTGGAAGTGAGCTAAGGAAGACTCCTAAAATTGTGCTCTAAATGACAATAACTTGCTCATATCGTACTACAGTATTTCTGTTCCAGGTTGTTTGTGTCGGGTTTACTCGCCAAAATACCTTTACTGTAGTAAGATCCATTTCCTGTAGCGCAACAGTTGCTTCCAGAATGTTTGGCAGAAAATCGAGAGTGCTAAATGACTTCTTGGAACAAAAAAAAAAAAATGCTGATTACTTACTTACAACTGCCAATTTGAAAGCTGGCAGTTCAGTCAGTAGCAAGCAGAATGCATCTTTCTGAGGCAGAATGTTCAGTACAATGTATATTCATTGTGTGGAGGTTCTGTGGGCACACTCTCCAGCACAATTTGTTTTTGTAATTATTTTTCAGGCAGGTATGTACAACCCCTATGAGGAATGAATTAAACACTATACTTGTGGTCATATGCAATGTAGCAACTGGGAGACACCTCCGCTGTTTCCATAGCAACGAGTAAAGCAATCGTTTTCTTCAGTTTGTTGGTTTTCTTAGACCACAACAAAAAAAAGTGGTTTAAGCATTGAGGTGGAAAGATTAAATAAATAATAAAAGTCAACTAAATGTAATGGGAGGCATTTGCAAAGCGCACTACCATGCAATCAGAAGTTTCTGATGAAAGTGCAGTGGCTTTCACACTATCCAAGGAATTCCAGACATGCTCTTTTAATGTATATCCACTCGGTATAATTTGATACCTGACTGCTGCCTAATGGCATAGCTGCTGAGCTAATTCCCAACACAACACTAATAATCCCTCTTACCATTCGTCTCTGGCAGAAAAGAAACTGATTGGAAAGCACCGCAATGTTCTCTACAGTGTCTTTAATTCATTTGAGGAAACCTCTGCTTGGCCATTTTTCCACATTGTAATGACCAGGTATTTTTCTGTGGTGTAGCCTATATCTTGCACTGTGGAATACCATACCACATATATATATGTTTATAATCAATCAATGGAGTGGTTCTGGGTCCAGATGATTTCAGTGGAACAAGGGAGGCTGTTCTATGCCTTTACTTGGGATCGCCAGTGAAGATCAAAGCAAGAGATTTAGAGAGAAATGATTTGTCAATATTGGAGCAACAAAACCCGGAGCTCCTCAGATTGCTATCAAACATCATAAAATATCAGGGACGTCAAATAAACATTTTTAAAAAAAAGACATTGGAAGCCATTCGCTCTGTGTAATTAAACATTAAGGGTATTTGGTTTCTCTGTAAAAACATATTTCCTCTGCAAACACTTCTCAAATTGAAAATCTGCGGCTATCTTGAGATCAAGATTGTTTGATTTCCTTCGAGTGATGGAGGCCAGGAGCCTCCTTGGGAGTAGCTTTCATTGTTTGATAACCAACTGTGACAGGAAAACATCAAATCACATTTGTCTAGAAATGTTTCTAGGCCACGTCCTGAGGTAGGTTTCTGTGTAAATAAGTTTGGGAGCAAATTCCTAAAACCACTGGGCACTTTTTAGTTTTTTCTTTTCTAATCTTGCAGCTAAACAATCCCATGGTGCACTGGTGTAAAATGATTTAACACTTAGGCCTACCTATAGTAGCACTAGAGGCTCTTAACAGAAACCTCTGTTTGAAAACGGCTGGGTAAAATGTCATAGTTTTTGTGTACGTGTGGCATTGCTGTGGCTCTTTCAAGTGTCATACAGATTGGAGGGTTTGTGTCGCTTTGCAGGGATAGGTTCTTTCTGTAGGCATAGCAAGACAATCTGTATGGCAAGAGATCAGAGGCACAGAAGCTAATGATTTCCCTATTATTATTATTTTATTTTAATTATGTCACAATCCTAAAATTCTAGGTGATGCAAAACTTTTGGCCCTAGTTTTGAGGATCACATTGATAAAACACCAACAAAAAACAAAAAATCAACAAAAAAATTCTGCATAAAGTCCACTTTATGTGTACAGGGTCAGTGTCTAATTATATGTATACACCTTATGCAGTGGCTATGCAGTGGCTTTGAGTCTTGTTTAATGACTCCATGCAAGCACATGACATTGCCACAGTCTCAGCTTTGCAAAACATACATCTGGATTCTCCTGAACTGCAACGTTGCTGTCGACTCATGTGTAAAAGAATGTTTGGTTTGTGATGGTAAAAAATAAATATTGACAGTGTATTTAGACGGTCTGAGAGGATTTTAAAAGCAATTTGCAATGGATCAATTGCTGTTTTCCACATTTTAAAGTGCAGGGTGTTTGATGGCTGCATCAGGGTGATGTAAGATATTTTTCAGTATTATTGGATCACTGGTGAAAGCATCATTGCTTTTTGATGTTTATTTTCCCTCCCTGGGATTATTGCTTCTTTCAGTTGAATGAAACATCAAAAATGTAAGCTTGGAAGCGGTAAGAACTTTGTGATGGTAATTTCAAATATCAACTAGCAAGATCTGGCAATGCCACCCTCAATCAGCTTCATGTCAACTTGTGATTGAAAGCACTGCGTATCTAGAGTAATTGGATGGTTGATATTCTCCTTCTGTTCACATTGCACTAAAGGATACAGTCAGTAGAGTGTGTTGTAACTAGTAAGGTAACCTCATTGTCTGACTTTATGGACAGTAAATTAAATGTTTGCATCTTAAAGCAGTACATTAATGTGAAAACATCCTGTCTCCTTAGTTTCTTTTCCCCCATCTCTTGCATTTCCTCAGGATTTTTTTTTGAAATTAGGGATGTTTATTAGATTAAAACTCGAAACATTAGTAGGCTAGTGGTCGTTTGCTACTAATTGACAATTGCCATGAAAGTTTTAGATAGGTAGTACTGGACTTTGCACTCGCTGCATCGCTTCGAAAACCTTCTGCCATCATACAGAGCAAAATAATTTGATTTGTTGAATGCATTGCTGTTGTAATGAATAGAAAATATACTCAGCCCTTTAACCCTCATAGTAAATGGTTTGAATCAGGGTAGTTGGCAGTGTAATCCTTGTTGGATTGGAGCAGTCCTGCACAGAGATGAGCCATTTGTAGTAGTAAGATCAGTTGTAGCAGAAGAAAGTCAATACTATCAGGTAGCTGTCGTGTTCGATTAAATTTGATCTGCTGGTAACAGAAGTCCACAATCAGGACAACTGGAAACTTTGCAGTCCTTAAAAAGACCAAAGATCGGCTAGAGACTGAACTGCCCTCGCACTGGCAAGGTGGTTCTAGCACTTCCTCAACCTGTAAACGTCTGGCATGGCTTTGCTACTTCACTGAATTTTACTCATTCTCCTTGAGAATTCCCCACAGAATCTGGAAGAGCTTGCTAAGGTGAGAGGCTGTATTCTTGTATTTCTTTAAATGTTTTTATCATTGCTTTAAAAGGTTCGTCCCATCAACATGAGATCATTAAAACTAAAGGGGAAAAAGAATTCCAACCCGCTTCTCGGAATGCGACTTCAATGAATCCCATTCCATTTACACAGAAGAAGTCATTGCTGGTTGATTCCTTTGTGGTCTGGAAGATTTTAATGTGGACTTCTACCTGGGCGCATCAGTATTACTCCTTTTTAGGATGTGCATGTGGGGTTATCTCAGCTAGTGATTGTATTCCTCTTATCTATGTATCTTTTAGCTGTAAGGTCAGAGATGCTATAGAAAAGACTACAGACGATGCTACAGCAAAATATACAGAGGATAACATGGTCTTGAAAACCTACTATCCAGTGTGACCTTTACACAAAGCCATGGCTAAGATGCCCTTTTTTCCCCTAGTGTGCATCACTGAAAGAGATGACAGAAATAAGACATGAAAATAGAATTTACAGAATAAACCATCATAACCCAGGGGGGTTCATATTGTATATATTAAAAAAATATGCGTCTCCAAACAAAAACAGCGCAGTGTAGGTCTATAAAAAGACTGTAGCAGAGAGATGAATGCACAGCCTTAACAGTGCGCAACACGTTTCAGGGAGTGTGTCAACAGTACGTTAACAAAATGAATGCTGGAGGCCTGATTGGATCGGGAGGAATGGAATGTGTCAGGATGCCGTAATAAGTCTTCCGATTGCACTCAGCTTATTAGCTTCAGGGTGACAAGGAAGGCGCTGACCTCAGACAGACACAATGCACAAGGCTCTGGAGGCACCTGTAGAGCCTGCAATGAAAAAATCCATTTCCGAACAAAAGCTTAACGAGAGTGTATTGATGTCAGCAGAGTAATTTATAGGCATTAATGAATTCCTTTACAACACAGTAACAAGCATAATCTTCTTCTTCTTCTTCTTCTTCTTCTTCTTCTTCTTCTTCCCACGACACCAAAGACGTTTTCAGGTGACAAATTATCAGTGGCGACTTTTGAATTGAATACTTTGGGCTTGGGAGAGAAAAATGACTCTTAACAATGCCCCTTTGTACCTTTAAACCCTACCACGGGACAACTGACACCGGTGCCCTGCTTTTCAATGCCAGTGACACTCAAGCAGAACTTTAGCCTTTCTGCAGACACAATTTGCATGTGAATTGCCTCCTATTTTTCCCTGCTTGCTGCCTTAGCGAACTGTGCAAAACAGACCGTGTTTACTTTCTCTGCACATACAGTGGGGTGAATCATTTTACCACAGGGTGCATAAGGAATCAGGTTTCACAAAACCCATGTTGATTTTACTAACCCTTGTCATAAAGGGGAGCCCCTGTATTACAAATGAAATTATCTCAGTAGACACTTGGTGGTTGGCAAAGTTCTAAAGGGGTTACTGTACGCTGCTAGTTACATTTTAATGGGAGCAGTGGGTCCAAATAGCTACTGTATTTGTGTACAGTACTGTACTTTTCTAAAATGTTGTATGAGAGTTTTGCCACAGGGCACAGCATGGGAAGTAGTACAGCTATGGTCAAAAGTTCTGCATCACTTATTTAACATCATGTATTCAAAGAAACTACAAAATGATATATCTCAAAGTCATGATACTAGTACAGTATTTCATGTTAGATTTTAAAATACTACAACCTACAAAGTGATATGCAATTCAATATGTTAACGTAACATTATTCAGTAGGTTTCATTCAACTTTACAAAGCAAAATGTGTTAATTCTACAGGGTGATGCAAAGCTTTTGGCCATAGCTGTAGATCAAGCTTCTTAAAGTCTTTATACAAACACTGACAGCTAAATATTTAAGGTTGACTTTGGATCTCAGGGTTGTAATTGGGATTTGTGGTTTGTTGACCTGGCCTTGCTGTAAGTTTAAAATAAGTAAAGTTTTGAATGTACTGAAATACAAGTTCCTGCAAGTAAACCTGAATTACCAACCCCCTTTCCTCCAGAAATGAAAGTTCTGTTTATATCTGGCAATGAAGACAATCGCTCTTAATTTTAGCTAACTTGTTCTGAATCATCAGTAAACCTATATAAAAAAAAGCCTCCAGCTGCCTGTTAATCACTAAAAAAGAGCATAAATCTGTTTTGGCTTCAGAGGGGATAATATTGGAAGCAAATGATGAATATGAAGTAAATATTTCTACAATTAACCCTTGCGTTTTACCTTCTAACTTCTGGGGTATTTTTTTCTGTCAGCTGGACATCTATTCCACATAGCCTTGCATGCTGAGTTTAAGGAAGATTATTAAAATAAAAGGTGCAAATGGAAATCTCGGAACACCTGTGGTGCCACGGTGTGGATACAGCTTGGCTTTTCAGACCTGCTGTGTTTCACATTATTTTTGGTTGGCAAACACTTCCTTCCATAATCAGTGCAGACAGTGTAGAATGTATTGTTTATGTTAAAGACCTGGAATGGAGCCCAGGGTCTAAATGTTAAGTGCTTACCGACCATATCGGATATCAAACACAAATGACAAAACAGTGACTTCAGTTGCTACTATGGGATAGACTGCAAAAAAAGTATGTTTGCTTTGGAAAGAACCGTACTTCATTCTGACAATATACTGTACGTTGGGTTAAAAGAGTATATATTAAAATAAAAAACCCGAAACTAGAATCTTCCTACCTCCTTCCTAAAGAATAGCACAATGCATATCAACCCCCCCCCCCACCCACCCCCCATTTTTTTTAATACTGTGGCTTCCTCTGTAAAGTGAACACATTATTGACTTACCATTGCAAGCGTTTCTCTTTTCCAAAGATAACACACAGAATGGATTTAGCAAGCGAATTGGGTTTTGTGTGTGTTTATACACAACATGTTTTTTTACATTAAGCAATGCTATGTTAATACACAAAAATTGAAAACAAAGGCTGTTTCATGGTTACATGACGGCAGTAAAGGCATCAATAACTGTCTTGAAGTCTTACAGCACCATTGGCAGTTGGAGTTACTGTACAGGTTACATCGTAGCTGGTTCTCAGTTATTGATTTGCTTTCCTGATAGATCACAAGTCACCCGAAAGGGGGTGGAAAGGGTTAATTGGGGCTTGGCTTGCCTTAGCTGCAAGGCATCGTCTCAGAACTGCCATAGCTTCTGAGAAAGCTCACCCTGCTATATGTTCTCCGCACTGATTTATTTGTAGATTAATGAAAACTTGCTTCAGGCACTCAGTGAAAGCCCTAGCCCTGCAGTGATTGTTAACTACCGTTGATCCCTCGTCTCGGTAAAGTTTTAAAAAATTGCTTATGACAGCTCGGCATCCTGAAGGACTATAAAACTGAATTTGACTTGCATGAATCATTGTTGAAAAGATGTATACTTTCAGCCAACAGCTTCTTTCTTTTTTAGGAACTGGCATAATTCAGCAAGCAGTATTCTGTATTCAGCAATAAAGCGGAACAGAGGTATTATCATTTGAATACCTGAAGCAAACTGCCTATTGTACGCACAAACAATATGGAATTTATTGACCACAAAATAGATTTTTTTTAAATTGCACAGATGGGATCAAATTTTTAGTGCATGCTGAAAGAAAGGGGAACTTGTTACGCTAGCAAAACAACACCTACTGTATATTCCTGCGTACCAGTTTACTACAATTAACATTGCAGGACGAAAATAAGGCAACATGCTGCTCTGGATTAAGAGTGGAAATGAGTCCCCTGGTTTGTAAAGAGCTAACCTGATTGGTGTAGAGCACAGCAGGGAGCCCATTTTCCACATTTGTTAGCAGTTGACTTCCTGCTGGGAAAGAGCTGGGACTCTACTGACTCTACCCATGACCTCCTGCTTTGAAGACTTCTGTAGCGATGAACGCCAACAGGAACAACACCCCGAAAGAGTTCCTTCTTTCCGCTTCCATGCAGTCTTTTTTTTTAATTGCCTTTTAAACTGCTGCAATATTGGAGAAGTGTGGGTGGATGCAACCAGCTTGAGGGCTGACGGAGCTGCACCTCTGTAGTGCATGACAGTACAAACTGATGGGGTGCAAGCCATTTAAACAAGGGCTTTTAATCATAGCAAAATAAATATGTTTACAATGACGATGACAATAGACTTAACAGACTGTCATTAAATCAGTTCTAAACACTGTGCTGTTTTAAAAAGAAAACTGTGAGTGTGGATAGCTAGACATCGGTATTCAGTTAATCGTGTCAGAATTCACTCAGAGAAATTGAATTAAAGATGAATGGCACTAGAAAAAATAATGCTGTACTGTACTTGCTATTTTAAAAATGAAGCCACTGAAAAATAGCCAGTGCTCCTGCAATTATCTGTGATGCACAATGACGTCCAGCTAAGAGATGCATTTGTAAAGAACTGACTCCCTCCCCTACATAGTTCAAGAGCAATACCTACTGAGTGCTAACACAGGAGCAAAGAAACCAAGTAGCTGTCAAGTTATTGAGAATGTCAGAATCTGAGAATAAAGACTTCCGTATTTCACATTTACATACAGGTTATGGTGAGCTACTTTTTCATGACACTGATGCCTCTTATTTTGTATTTACTCTACAGTACTAATGTAAATGGCACCAGTAGCTGTATTATTAGCAGGTGCTTTGTTGGCAGGGTTTTCTGTTTGTAAGATTTCACAGATTGATGATGTTTTATGATGAATGATGAGCAGACATTGCTGAAGATTTACGTATCCCATGTCCATCACATGTCCCTTTATTTGCAGCATTATAGCAGGTGTTTGTTACTTTTTGCAAATACAGATTTTTAGATCCACAGCTGGCTGAACGAAGCCAGGAAGGCCCTCTACCATGGCTACTCCCCATACAAAGACAACGGTGAAGCAATTCAAGTGCAATGCAAGGCAGTGTTATCAAGCTGTGCTGCAGGAGAAGTTTGTCACGTTGTGATCTGTGAGCATGATGGATCCTCAGCTAGGGGCTTAAAGACTATGAAGGCTGAGGGAACCACAATCGCTCAGTAGAAGATAGAGTAAGTCCGCTTAATATCTGACTTTAAAAGCTTGTGATCAATGCAGTGTTTGCACCATTTCATGGCATAAAACAAATCTGTTACCATTACCAAACTAGTTCGAAAAAACTTCAAAACACTTTATAGAGGCCTCCACTTTATTCTAGCTTAGCTTAAAACTACCAGTTATTCATGCACAATAATAATAAAAACAGACCCATACTTTGTAATACAGTAGTGTTTTAAATCTGCATGCCACATTTTAGTAAATGTTAAAAATAAGGTCTATTTAAATAATGTCACTATACTTTTGATGTGCAGTTAGTTATACACTGAAACAGAAAACAGAGGAGGAGATCTACAGTACTCAGCTGAGTGACAGATTTAAATACTGCCACCATTTAAATACTGTAGGACCTTACTCTGCCTGTTATTTTAACAATATACTCTTATAAACCCAGTGGTGGTTTGTGCCTCGGTTTTTAATCTTGTTTTTAGTCTAGCTTTTCATAGTTCCACCAGGACTAAGGTATTGCAGATATTACTTCAATGTCTGGTTACAATTTACAAAAGGGCATCTTGGACCACCCTCAAATACAGGAGGAGGTCTCTTAAATACCATTAACACGTGCCAATTTACGCTTCCAATGGACTTTTCTCATTAAATATGCTGTGGAATTTATATTCATTAGCAACACTAGAACTCCAGTAGTTATTTCACTGTGCCAGATAGAAAAGGTATTTAATACCCAAATGGAATTCACCCTGACGCTGTGATAGAAACAGTCAGAGTTTACGAGCTAAGAAGGGACAGAATCATTTGGGGGATTATTTACTGTACTGAGTTCTGGGATTGCTAGCATTTTTGTTTCTGCTGTTGTTTGAGAACCTGCAGTTATTCTGATCCTTGCATTGTGTTTCTTTAAAGCCGTCGTATTATAACAATGTCCCATAGTTCTGGTGGAGAACATTCTTGATGTTAAAAATTCAAACTGGACATATTATTAGTGAAGGGGCATTTGCCAGGCTTACCAACTATTCCAGTAAAAATGAAAACATCTGTGGGGAAGCATATTGGTGTTCCACAAGCTTCAGGGCACAATCCTACACCCGTGGACGTTAGTGCACAGCTAACAAGCATCCCTTCCTCACTTTCCCATCCTTGAGGAGCCTTTCCAGAAGCATTTCAGTAGTGATCTAAACAGCAATAGAGAACTATACAGAACATGCATACTAGGATACTAAACAGGTGAGGAGCATGCTGATGGTATAAAAGTATTTCTTTAATCAGGAGACCCGTCGCTGTGTGGCAGGTCATGCTGATACAGTTGTAGCTTCATATTCTGTTTGATCTGGTGCAGAATAAATTGCATCCTGCCACGCAGCTCAACCGCTAATTTGATCAGTGTGCAGATAACACCTTTGTTTGAAGATTATTGGATTTTTAAGATGTTAACCACTTCACTGCTACGGGTGTACAAAGCAAACAATTTTCTAACATCGTGAATTACCTTTTGAGACACCTGAGATTTATAAATAAAGTGCCTGTTATTTGTGCAAGAGTTGCTGCTGCATTTTTTCAAGAGAGTAATCATTTTCCTTCTTCCCCTGTCAGTTCAGATACCGTTCCTTTGCTTTGCTGTGGGTCTGGGTTTTATAATAAAACGTCAGGATTGATCAGGCAAAAGCAGGTCTGAGGAAACGAGAATGATTTAAATCACGAGATTGAGAGAGTTGAATATTGAGAGTGCATTCATTTGTTTTTTAATATATACAATATGAAGCTAAAATGTATCCAGGATACCACCACTCTTCAGAAGATTCAGTTAATGCATGTATTTTTTTTTTTTTTTCAATCAGAGAAAGGATTTATTTTTCATTGCTTCATACGCCAACACGTGCACAGGACTGATATCGCAAAGCTAAATTGGTATCTTGTAGCAGCAGAGCGTACTGTTAAATTTAGGGTTTTTTCACAGATTTTGGATGTATGTGTTCTTTTATTAAACACAAGTCTCTTGTAACAAATGGCCAAGCTTGGTTTAAACAGACATCAGATCTGGCACAGCTGTAGCATACTAGAATGAATGCAGCTTTTGGTAACACTTTAGCATTACATACATTGAGCAACCTGTAGCCCCGAGACAGACATCTCTTCATGATGCCTTTTAGCCTGAGAAACTCGGTTATTTTTACAGTAAACAATGCTGAGTAAATAAACCTTATTTATTTTCTGTTTTGGGTTAAATGCATTCAGTGCCCTGTGAGTAAAAGATAGCCAATCACCAAATTAAATGTAAATTAGGTTTTAAAAAGAGGTACACAGTAGTGATAGGACATCAAATTTGAATTATATTTGAAGAAGTGCTTATTATGTTATTGTTTTACTAATTTAGTTCATTATTCTGTCATTTTTCAGCTATAAGATTGTTAAATAAGGAATTGATGTGTCATACTGTGCAGCAGAGAAACCATTTTCAATATTACTTTGAGCCCTCCTCCACTTTAGTCTTTTCAGTGCCAAGGTAAATGGGAGGTGACTCCCAAAGATACCATTTTTAATAGTATATTAAACTACATTAAAATGACAGTACATGATGGTTCTGTATTGCAGACAATGGGGCCCCTTCAAAAAAGCTTCAACTGCTGAGTTATTTTTGTGTCGTTTTATGAACAAAATCACGTATAGTTTCATTTCCTTTGTATTTTTAAGCAATCTAGACAAGTTTATGAATATCAAACTTAAACATAAGTAATTCTTTAAATAACAAAACTTGTGTACTTGGTTTATATTTTGTCATTTTTTGTCATCTTGCACAGTTTCTGTCTACAGTGCAAAATCATGTCTCTTATAAGAGGAATATCATAACTGATATTGTAGTCCAGTTATAGTGTTGTTTTTTTTTAGAATTTAGAATTGTGCTGTGTGTTCCATCCACTAGGTGACATCTGTACACAGGATAAGTTGTAGAATTCTATCAAATCCTTAACAGTGATTGATTTTTCATACGTGATTTATTATTTGTTTATCTGATCAGTGTGACCTCTGTCTTAGCAGCCCATGAAGCAAGCTATTATCCTGGCTTCTATGGGTCAAGGACAGGTTCTTTATATAGAGAGGCGGCTCCTGGAGGTGAGAGAAAATATTTCAAGAATTTCAACCACAAGGATAGACGCGTTGCATGCTGTGCCAACAGATCTTAGTAAATCCGTCTTTAAAAATGTCCACATTCCGTTCTTTTTCACTGTAGCCAATACTGGCCAAAGCAACCTGTATGCTATTTATAAAGGATGGTCTAAGTTTATCAGTTTGGAATATACAAGATACTGTATGTGGGACAGTGTTTTTTTTTTTTTCATGATTCCCCTCACCATTTGCTGCTGTTTTTTTATATTCACTATAATTGTAGCTACAGTACGCATTGATAAAAAGCAATGTTATGTTATATGAGGGAAGTATTACAAGGTCAACCACGACTGTACAATGTACAATGTACAATGTCAAAACAGGGTTGCATTACACACCAACAAGCTACCGTCCTGGACTCTGATATCATTAACATCTGCTTGTCTGCATATTTATTTGGGATTAGACAGTTTAATTTAAACCTGAGCACTAACCATCATTAACCCTCTCCATCTTGGTATTGGGTTAAGTAAACTATTTTATTTTGGAAAACAGTGCCTCATGTCTATGAATATAAAAGGGCTCAAACCTGCTAAAATAAAGCAGACAGCATTGTGAGTTTGCACTCTGAGCTGTGGGGATTTCATACCACTCAGGTGTCCTGAGGAAGCTCCAGACATCCTGGAGGAATATCCAGAATGCCTTTAAGGTCAGACTGGTAAATGTCTTATTAATGGGTAATAAAAAAGGGTCCCCAGTGGTTCACTCAGTCCAGTACATTCCTGTCGATTCAGAGTTGCCGACCTTAGCTAGTGGCCGACAGGGAGTGCTGGACATAGTTCACCTCATTACACTTCAGCAAACTGCTAGTGGCCAGACGTCCCACAAGTCCAGATGGAGACTTGGCCTTACCTGCAGATTGGCTAGGCAGCAGGGAGAGTGAGTTCAGCTGCGGATCATCAATCCTCCTGGTCGGTAAGTGGGTAACAGCGATGAGGTGACATTCGAAATGGGCATTTCAAATTGGGTAAAAGAAAAGGGGTAAAACTGACAAGCAATTGATAAATAAATAAATAAATAAATAAATACAAATAATAACTCTGTGATTCAGCTTGAAATAGGATAAATAGTCTGTCCCCCACCAGCCCGCAGATTCAACACACCCGAGCCTTGTAAACCAGCATTCAAGTTTGTTTTAATGAAACACACATGGTGCTGCGCGCAGTTAAACCCCCTCAGTTCCTTTATCGGAGCACCGGCCCTGCAGTCTGAGGCGCGTGCCCCTGATTGGGTGAATGGAGGTAGATAACAAGTACACAGTGTTGTTCTTCTTCTCAAGTCTGCCAGACAGACCGTCGAGCCACACCTTCCGAAGGAAGACCAGTTTGTTGTTTCCTCACAGCGGGGTGAAGAGTGGGACTGGAAGGTCACCTGAAGGAAAAGGAAATGGGAGAATCCCTAATGTAATAACCAGTTGGCTTAACTTCCATTTGGGTTCAACAGGCAGCTGTTAATTAAAAGTGTCAGGATTTATGTCTAGACTCCCAGGGTTTGAAAACACAGTTTTAAGTTGTCAACTAGGAAGCCTGTTGGTACCCTAAATACATTACAGCGTTCAGTAATGTAGTATAGACTGCTTTGTATGACATGCTGTGAAAGACCCTTTAATATGCAGTAGAATTGTATTGTTGTTATACTGTAGTAAACTGCTGTATAGTGTTTTTGCCTTTATTGTGGCATTTTATTCTTCAGCGCAAGGTTCGTTTTTTCTTCTCTATTTTTGTCTGAAATACATCAGGTAGAGCTACTATCTGGTGATTTGCTAACACTTACCCTGTGAATGAGACTCAATGGAAGGTGTCGACTGGGAGCTAAGTGACATGTCAGAGCTAGAGGGAGTGGTTTACACAGGGATGTTAAAATGGGGGTTTAGTTCTCTAACAGTTGAACAGACAGCCCCCAAAGATTTTTTGTTGCTTTATTGATAGCCACAGTAGAGTGTACCTGGGAATGTTCAACAACTGAACAGAAGCTTGATTTCCCAGCCAATGGAAGCTGGAGTCTTGGGACTGACAAAGCCAGTGAAAACACTGGGATTAATTGAACAAACGCTGAAAAAACATACAGAACAACAACAGATTAGACTATACCTTAACAAGTTCTGTCAGCAACTTTTCACAACATGATGTCCAAATCTGAATTCTGCACCTCGCCTAAAAAAAAATACTTGTATGAGAAAAAAAAAATACTGTAATTAAAAAATACCAAACATGAAAAAGTTCCACTAATTACAAACAGATAAGCGTACATCATTTACACAATAGTGTTTTTCATATAGGGTATGTTACATTATAAAAGTTAGCAAACACGCTAGTGTACTTTAAGTAACATTTCTTTTACAGGAGTTTAACTAAAGGATTAGACTGGTGTTTCCTTTCTGTGTCCTAACATGGCATAACCTTACACACTCACACATGGCTGCCTTTCCTTTTAATGTTCCCTCATTGTCTGCAGTCATTCATCTTGGACTGTTGCTATTGAAAAGTGTAGCAGAGTCTAGGGAAGAGGCAAGCTCTTAGAGCACTGCACCCCAAGCCTCTCTTTGATTGGCTGCTCCTCTGCTAGGAATTTGGCTGGTGGAGAATGTTGAATACCATCTGCCTGAGGGGGTTGGAGTTGGGAGTACAGCTGGCTTTAGTGCAACCTTAAAAAAAAAAAAGAGAAACAGTGAGGGAAACACGCTTTAAGCAGACTGGGGTCTGTTTGGTGTAGCTGTGAAGCTGCTGTACTTTCACGTCTTTCCAGCGGGAAGGAGGAGGTTACATTGTCCGCCTGGATCTCTGTTGTGAAAAGTGCTGGAGAAAACACAAAAAGGGAAATTATATCTCGTTTACAACTTGTTGCTTTTGGCTTTCTGCGGTGATGATGAAATCATTCCAGACCTCTTTTAGGACAGTGCAACACCACAGTTAAGGGTAAGGATCCACACATGCTGTATCTCCAAGCTGCAGCTCAGTCTTTTAAGTTTATATAAGCTTTTTTCTTTGTTAAACTACTGTGCTTTTAGTGCAGTACGTGTTGGAACAACTGTTTTCTTGCATGTGTGATCTTTAGTTGTTTGTTTTGCAGAGTTTCAGCCTAACAGTACATGTCTAACAGCATGAATGCAATGTTTTACATGGTTACAGAAACATTGTATAAAGTTTTCAGTATGTAAATGAGTATGTTTTATAATAGGCTGCTTGTTCTTATCACCCTCTGAAACTTTGTAATTAATTATCTAATACCAATGTAAATGTGATGGAAGGAAGTGCAGAATAGAAAATGGTTTCTATTAAATGTAACATTTTGTGTGGAACTGTATGTTGGGATATAAATATTTTTTTTATTTTATTGAATTAATTCAGATTCTGTACCAAGTGTGTGTGTTTTATTGTTTTAAACTTGAAGAAGTTTATTTCAGTTTTATGGCGTAGCTGTTTTGTGATTGTGACTGGAGAGTGGTGCGGTATTTGCTGCATGTGGTATGCGGCTGCCGCTGGGAAGTAGGAGTATACATTTCCTTTGTAGCCCTGCACTGCAGTTTCTTAACCTTCCATGGAACACCAGTATGAAACCAGATAATTGTGCAAGTGAGTGAGTAGCTCTGTAGCCCTTGGTCAAGTTCTTAAACTTTCTTGCAACTTTTTTTCTGGCAAATTGTTGTATGGGACATTCTTCACTAAATAGCTCAAATCAATATTGTTCAAGTAAAAAGTGACACCAAAAACCAACAACACAGTTTTATAAGAACTTAGCAGGGGACTGTAGTATATTAAATAAATAAATAAATAAATAAATAAATAAATATAACTAAAACCAGCAGGAATCATGCTTTAAATATCAACCACTTTGAAGCTGTGATTATTATTGTTATTTTATTTCTACTTGTTTTTTTTGGAAGTGCGGATTGAACGTTGGTGTACAGTAAATCCAGTTTGTGTTGTCTGAAGCTAGCCACTGATTCCTAAGGGTGAGGTAATAGAAGAAACAGCTTGACATGAATTTCCAGTCTTTAAAGTAGAGTCAACTGCATTCCACTGCCGGTCAAAAAAATAAAAGACAATTGCATCAACTGTAAACAATAATCATGCTTTTGAGTAAAAGGTTCATTAGGATGCCACCAGATAGTAACTGCAATGGTAAGAGGACAAGAAACCATTGTTTCATTGAAATAAATGATATCCAACAATATCTTATTGCCTAGAGGCATAATCTGATTTAGGGATTATTCGGGTCTCTGCTGATCATATGTTAATTTCTGTACTGTGCGTAATCCCCTAACTGCAGGGGTCAAGGGGGTTACTGTATGCAGTGAAAGGCAACCCGTTTCAAAACGCATGCTGTCTTACTCACCTGCCCTGCTTGTTTTCTTATACAGTCATTTAAAATGTGCAGCAATCATCATTGTGCTGCAATGGTTGTTTTTGTTTTAAACACAGACAGGTACAATTAGAGGGTGTACAGTAGCTAGAGTAATGTATCTTCTTCATCCTAAAATAAGAGGCCCTCGTTATCTACATTCTTCAAGATCAGTTGCGAGTTTCATATTTTGCTGTAATATTTAAAGCAGCACATCTGTAAACAGTGGGCAATATTTTGGTTTGGAAAGACAAGGTTTGCATGTAGAATATCTCTCTTGGCTTGTGTATTTTGTTGTGTACCTGTTTAAGAATTTATGGGCCAGCTAATTGCTATCTAAATCAGTTACATAAAGCAGGGTCTTTGTGGCAGCAAAATCTTTACAAATGGAGGACTCACTAGAGGCTTTCATTTGAGGTTGGCAGACAGAGCAAGCAGGTCTATTTATTTTGAACTGCAAAATAATGCGGAATATACCTTTGGGGGGATTCTGGAGGATGTAAGTAACTTTCCTTCAATGTCATTCAGCAGTTAGCACAGATTAAACCTTGCAGCCTCAGGTGAAAAAACATCCTGAGGCAGGCAGATACCACTAAAGAATAATAACCCTTCAGATTTAGAAGTTTTGTGTTTCACTGTACTTTACCAGATAGGCAGCAGAAGCGGCAATATTCTTCAAACAAGTCGGTGGAAATTGAAATAACAAGTGTGCAAGATATGGAAAGTATTCTTAAATAAAAAAATAGGCTGCAGTCTGCATGCTTTCAGCAAGAGGCTCAAAAGTGTTTCAAGTGTGATTGGGGACTGCTGTGTCTTTTAAAACGTAGGCATCCAGACCTGTTACATGAATCTGAATTATTTTCCTTGATTTCATTTATCTTCTAAATGGAGAACTATGCATTATTTTGCTCACGCAGACTAGCTGCTATCTTTCTGTGTTGTTTTGTCTTTTTTCCTGCTCTTGAGAAATCATGTGATACTGTGACCTTTCAACCTTGCTGACTCCACAAGCTTCTGTACTATAGCATCAGTCCACAGAATGCTTACAGATCTCAATATTAAAGCAACAGAATGACTGTGAATGATTGCAAACAGCATGCAAAAAATATTAACATGGGAGTTTGCAAGTCCTTTAGGATAAGCTTTTCCCATGAAAGTCAGTTATTTCTCATTCATTTTCAAACTCTATTGCATAGCAAAGTGCAGTAAATCATAGTAAAAACACTGAACATATATAGTATAAGCATGACAAACAGCAAAAGTACACAACAAATGTGTTGAAGTAAGTGATCTCCCAAAATGGCACCCAGACCAAAGAAAGATTATGACGTGAACCTACTATTAAAATAGCCACCTTTCTGATTACAGAAATTCAGTATTTGTTATTTTGCATGTTTGATAAGATCACACATACATGCAAATGTCCTATCTGAAGGCCTGCTTCCTGATTTTTAATGTGTTGTGGGCAGCTCAGGTTTCCATTGGGGCTCAAATGGAAATGTTGATGAAAAATGTAAATACCACCATCAGATAAGCTAGCTTTCATGTAGTATTTATCAGAGGGGGTTGTTTCCAGTCAGCATGAATAATTCATACTGTTTCCCCCCTCTAATAATTAGGAAGACGAGGCCCATCTGCAATTATAATTTTATGGGTTTAAATCAAAACAGGCTAAATTAATATTTATACATGTTCTTAATATTTAATAGTAGCATTTAGATCAATAAAATGTACTGCTGTGGTAGTGGTGAGCGGCTGTTTTTTTTAAATTTACAGTGATGCTGTCTAAAATGTGGCTGATTGCTTGTCACCCTATTAGTTAGAAATTGCGAGCAATCTTTGAATAAACACTTCAGAACTTCTTTCTTCAGCCCAGAGAGAATGCAAAGCAAGATTCATGAATGAAGGATGCTTGTACTTAATGTATTCTACACTTTAAAATCAAACAAGAGAGGTTGTCATTCTAGAGTAACTAATAAAGGACTATGAACTGTTTCTACGGCGACACTAATACTGACATGCCAGCTCCATTAGTTCAGTCATTTGCCTTTCCCACCTTGCAGTCTACTTTTTTATTTTGTCTAGGATGTTGAGTAAAATCTATTAATCCACAGGATTACCCTGCCCCCAAAAATGGATCTTTTAGATATTCAATTCCCTCTTTTAGTTAACAAAATTAAAACCTCAAAACCCCAAAAGCACCTTCATTTTGTGAATGCAAACTGTATGGTTCCGTGTACTGTACAGTATGTAAATACATTGATGAAAGCGCTCGCCAGATGTTTGTCTACTTCTCGTAGGGGGTTGATATGATCAAACTATACCCCATCGGGACCAGCCAAAGCTGGAACATTTTAGAACATTTTACAGCACTGGATCTACCCTATCATTAGTTATCCAGGAGGAGGGTGCAGCCCAAGTGGATTCCCTTGTACTGTAAAATGCTCTAAAAAAAATTAGAATAGTGTTTGAAGCCACCACTGGATTTGGTGGTACAGTACCATATTACCAAACAGTTATAAGAAATACTGAGAGTGTAGAATAACTTAAGATACTAGTTTTGAGTCATTGGTCACCTGTAAAAGACCTGGAAATAATCTCCCCCACTTACCCCACTGTGCTTCTTATACATGCTACTATTTAGCACTATTCTAGGAGCTTAACGTTTTTAACAACTTGAGATACTCTTTTATAAGGATTTAAATAAGTCCCTTTTCCCTTTTTTATGTTTAAAAATAAATGTTGTTTTTCAATATTCAGATTGAACTTGAGCTGTGTTTCCAGACCCAGGCTTCGTAATGTGTGACAGTGTCTGGTATCACTCCTCAACTTCCTCGCCTGTTTTTGAACATTTTTTAAATTAATTCTTGGCTTTCAAATTGTGATGCCCTTTTTCATACCGTATGCTGTTTTAAAATGTGCCAGCCGGCCCGGGCTTGCTCAGCCCACTCTTAAAACGAAGCAGATGTAACATGCCTTTGAGATTTGTTGACTACACAAATTCCAGTGTTAAATAGGAGCCTTATTAAGATGTTAAGGGTGGAAAAAACACTTCTTTTTATTTACAGTAAACTGATTTCCTCACGTTTGTGTTATCAACAGCGTGATGAAGTGGATGTTTTGTCTGGCTCGGGTTTTAATTCATTCTTGGTATTACTTGTCTTCTTATTGGTGGGTCCACAAAGGAAAGGATCAGAGACAAAGCATGGTGAGAATTTGAGGGCAAAGGAAACCTGTCGCATTGGAGAGATTTTAAATAGTTTTGTTCTGCAGCTCATTTGCATTGCAGTGCTTCATTGTGCTGCAGTCCTTCTCTGTGTGTTTTGTTTTTTTTTAACTTACAGATTACGTGTGATCTTAATGAACTGTTCTAGAATACCAGCCCCTCGTTGTTCCATTTAGGATTTTTGAATACATTTCAAAAGACCCTGAGCTTATCAGTCATCATCTGCAGCTCACTATTATTACCTAAGCTTCTGTTATTGCAAATATATATTAACATTCCTTGCCAAGATTGAAAAAAGTACAGGCATATTAAAATTACAATCCAAATCCAACTACGTTTTGAAAGGAGATGGTGGAACAATTTTATATACTGTACTAGATATCTGTTTAATAAAAATAAAAATACATTTAAAAATTCAGAACCCCTTTATCACTGAAAAAAATATTGTAAGTTGTACAGTGGAGCTTCAGAAGTTTGCTGTGCATATAATAATATATATGATCTCCATATGGGGGGTTAGAAGCTAAGGATCACTGCTTGGTAAATATGTGGCTGTCTCAGTTTCTGTTTGCTCAAACAGAGTTAGCTTTACAGGTGTGCATACTATGCCACGTAGCACACTTTAGAATTAGGCTCTGGGTATATCAACCAAAATCACAACACTTTAACCCTTCATCTGTTAAAAAATAATAATAAGACTTTTGCGATATCATTCTGTAGTTTCTTGGATTACATGATGTTAAATAAAATATCTAAATTATGTTCATGTATTTGTTATAGTTCTTTAATTATGTCTTAATCCTAAAATTCTAGGTGATGCAAAACTTTTGGCCAGAGCTGTATTAGGTAGTGATGGAAATAATCCATTCCTCTAACCAAACTAGAAGGCCTGCAGCTTTGCATTGTAAGCAGCAGGGCGATGATTCTATCTGGTGTTGGTGTATGTAGCCGGCTGGCTGGGACACTAGAAGGGGAACTGGCAGAATGTCACAGAAGAGCTTATCATCCCACACGGCTCTCAGGGGAGACAGACCGCGAGAAACCTGGCCTCATTGCTCAAGATTGAGTCTTTCTCATTGTACATCAACGAGGTCTGTTTTCAGAGTATAAAGATTAGCTTGCCAGTAAATAGGCTAGGCGTATGTACCACCACTAATGCTTAACCTGAATCTTTGAGCCAGCAGCTTAGAATTTCCCCTTGTGAATATTTAAATATATTTTGAAAGTATTTATTTTGGAAAATACCATTTTAATTTAAATGTGTATTAAAAGCACAATGGGTCTTGTCATGCCCCAGTTAGTATTGGTATGCTGGTTATAATAACCAATTGTACATTGTTTTTTGTCCAACACACTTTATTGAAGATCCTCATTTAGTATACCACTGGCTTGCTACGTTTTATAAATATGAAGCTTGAGTTAAGATAAATAAGTTGGGATACAAAATTAAACTTTGGTAAGTGCAGCGTATCTAGACTCAAAGTAGCAGTGTAAGGTTTGTGGCATTACCTTTGTCTTCCCATGAACTGAGAATCATTGAACTATGTGTTGGTTGTATGTATAATTGCAGTTTGGTTAAATGAATAGTATATGACTCCACAACACACTGATATTATTACAAGACTAATAGTTCTAGCGGTGGTTATGTAACAGTAACTTCAATGAGTCATACAGTCTCAGTGGATGTCGAACAAACAAATGTAAAATGTACTGTATAAAACGTAAAATCGAATTCTGTAATTACATTGTCTGCATACTTTTTGTAACAAATCTTGTTACAGCAGTCTCAGGCGCAGTACAATTAAGTTAGCTGGACAACAGGAGGTAATTTATATTTTACATGTGCATGCCACAAAACAACCTTGTTAATGGTCTATAGCAGTAATCTACTGGTGTTGAAGATGGAAAGTGTTGCAAGGAATGTCAAAAAGTCATCAGGAAGAATCTCTTATTATTCAGATGTAAACTTTTTACCCCTGGAAACTGTTGCAGTAAAGAGTCTCCCATTTTGAAGAAGCGGCTATTTAAAACTGTAGCCACGAATCACCAGAATTTTAAGAATGTAACTCTAGATTTAAGGAGACCATTGTCCACCTAAAAACGCCATCAGGGAACACAAAAAAAAACTGTGATCTGGTTCATCTTCTTGCTTTAGTTGTCAATTGGTTGCTACCTGATACCTCAGAAAGTGTTGGCAGCAACAGATGAATAATTAGCTCACCCATCCTCTCAAAAGACACAATCAGAGTGCTAAAGGTAAAACTACTGTATGAGAAATTAGGTCAAGTGGACAGACCTCTTAGAATGCACTAGCAGAAAAATTTGCTGACATGACTTAGTTTATTATAGTTTTACTTAAGAAAATAGCTCACCTGGGTGATGTTGTAGCAGATGACCTCATCTACAGTACAGTATCAGTATTGGATTAAGCAGCTTGCCCACAAAGACACCCTCCATCAGACCTTAGTGGTTTGCATATATAATCACAACTGTAGGCTGTTATTAAAGCTGAAAATGGAAATACTAAATTATTATTATTATTATTATTTGTTTATTTAGCAGACGCCTTTATCCAAGGCGACTTACAGAGACTAGGGTGTGTGAACTATGCATCAGCTGCAGAGTCACTTACAACTACGTCTCACCCAAAAGACGGAGCACAAGGAGGTTAAGTGATTTGCTCAGGGTCACACAATGAGTCAGTGGCTGAGGTGGGATTTGAACTGGGGACCTCTTGGTTACAAGCCCTTTTCTTTAACCACTGGACCACACACATCTATGCAAAACGGTTGCTGCTACGGTATAGTAGAGGACTTTCTGCAAGATATGTCTGTTCTGTATCTGTCTATCTACTAGTTTTAATCAGTCTCAATCCACCATATGCACTTAACCATTCATCTACAGTACATTACAGAACCTACATCTATACCATTGAACTGGAAGCACAAAGTTAATGCTGACCCTAATTCTGAACCTACAATACTGCAGACATTCATTGGAGAAAATATATTTTTAGCTCTCAAGAATCTCACTTCTTTGCCATTTGAGGTGTGCTATATGTACCATGCTGCTTCTGCTTTACCAGGATTTCACTATGCTTTTCTATACTTTGCTAAGCTTTTCCCATTGTAAATCACAGAAAATTTGCACTGTGCACTAACCGATACATTTGTCCTATACTTGAATTAGTGACTTAGAAACTTTTTGGTACACATTTTGAGCAATGTGAAGTTGCAACACCAGTATTAAAGTTATTTTATAAAACTCTGCTCCTTGCAGGAGGAGGGAAATGTTCATCACTGCATCTATTGCATGGCTGCGTATACAGACAGGAACTATTAACAAGCCAAAATCCTTTTCTTTTTACAAGTAACAGCCTGTCTGATAAAAGTTATGAAAGATCAGAGCATTTCTATCACGCCATCAACCTTTTCATTGATTATTTCTTTGATTCAGCTGAATACAAACACACACATTCAACACTTGTTGTTTATCCCTTAGGCTTATACTTTTAATAGAACGTGAATAACTGGCCATCTGTATAGAAACATGATCTGAAGTTCCTCTTTAACTCTTTATCTGAAAAATACTAAACCAATCCTAATATTGCAATTAAACCTTTTTCATATTTTAAGTCCTGCACATTCGAATGTGACAGCTGAATAAGTTGAGAAGATAACAGCAATTCACAATGCCAGTAAACTGTATTTTAACTTTGGTGGTTCATAATATTCAGTCAGGGAAACAGAGCTTTCTAGTTAAAGATGCATGCATTAGACTGCCTTGTTTTCACAGATTTGATGTAATAAGCATGAATTACTGTGTGCTGCACCCACGCAGGGGAGATGCGTTTAACATGAAAACTGAGAAAAAGGACAGTGGCGAGGAGTCTACTGTATGTATACACGGTATCAGCTGAATTGCACTTTCGGTCAACGTACTGTATTAGTACATTACAGTATGCAACAAGAAAAATTGGAGATATCTTGCATACCGATGCTGGTAACCCTAAACCGTGTCTTTTCATTAACACAATGTGATTGCTACTTTATTAAGATTCTTTAATGAATAATTTAAATCACATTTTCCACCAGTAATGTACTGTAACAGTCCAGATAGTTAGGTAGCAGATGGACTTAAAAGTATGTAAACAGTAAAATTTGCACGCGTGATTGAATGCAGACCGTGTTTAAAACTGGGTCATGGAATATTTTAAAGCGAAAGTCCCTTACATAGTACAGTAGGTGATACATGCAATGCTGAGATTTGTTGCCATTTTAGTTTGTAATGTGGAATGCTGCTTCAAATCCCAGATATTTTCTTTGTGGCAAAAGCCCTCCTCCTACATTCCCTGATTGGATACACCAACTCAATGGACTTGTCTTCGGGGAAACACAATAGATCCTCTATGGTATTGTACTTGTGTTAGGGTTAGGTCCTATCAAGTTATACTTCCCTGGAATAAGCCACAGCTGATGATTTTTTGAGCATTTTACAGTACTGGGGAATCACTATTGCTCTCTGAAAGTCTACGCGATTGCACTGTGACATCTCAGGGTTAATTAAACAGATGTTGGCTGCAGTTTGTATCGTCTAGAGGAAAACTGTTCCCATTGGGTTGAAAAACCGACCCTAAAGCCTTATTGCTCACTGCATTATTGCCCACTCTTTGTCACTTTATATACAAAATTATGAATATAAATCTAAAGAGTACTTTAATAAATATGATAAGATAAAAATTCTTAAGAGTGCAAGTTGACTGTAATATAATCTCAACTGAATGCAGTCAAATTGATTTATTTAATTAAAATGTTGCCCAATGTTTTCTATTGTTTATGTGATGTTTTTTTTTTATTCTCCGCAGCACTCATTCACTAAACAGATACCTGTTCTGAGTACTGCTTTAAAGAATTAAACAAGTTTTAAATGGTTTCAAGCCATATGTTGGTGGTTTGTCCTCCAGAAAATGACAGATTGGTATCTTCAAGAAGATGACAACAAAGGTTTGTTCCGGTTTTAATATTGTTGCTTGTAGACTTCCTCTCAGTTCAGGAACAAAGACAGCCTAGACATGTGGGATATCTGTCATCTGGAGCGTGCAATTGTTTTTATTACAGAAATAAAAGACAAACCAAAACAAAGCAAAACAAAAGCCATACTCCACTTCAGAGCACTGACTAAAACCTTTTCTCTGTCCCTGACTACGTGCTGGGCAGCACCAGCAAACAAAACAACACAATTTCACAAACACACAGTTAACACACAGTATCTTCTTCAGGTCTCTTTGGCTTGTGCTTCTTCAGCCAGTCTGCTTATGGCTGCTTCAAAATCCTTGAGACAGAATCACAACTTTTTTTCACTCCAGAGCTAAACAGATACCTGTTCTGAGCACTGCTTTAAAGGATAAAAACAAGTTTTAAATGTTTTTTGGGCTTTTTATTTAACATCAAATAATTACATACTGCTTTGTAGTTTTCCATATACTTAACGAAAAACTGACAAAAATGGAAAAATGTGTCATTTTGAAATCTAATACTGTCATACTATTATGGCTTCTACTAGACTTTTGCAATATCATGAAGCAGTTTCTTTGATTACATGATGTTAAATAAAATATCTAAATTGTGTTCATATAGTTTACAAAAAAAAAATAGGTTTCAATCCTAAAATTCTAGGTGATTCAAAACCTTTGGCCATAGCTGTGTTAATTCCGCTTCACTTTCAAGAAGTTACTGTTGTAACTCAAAGGTTATAGTGTGTATATGTTTGCCTGTATTTTTGTTCACTGCATCTCATTTGAACAACTTTTGTGTTGAATGAAAAACACAGAACCACCACCAGAAGAACCTCCTACATCACCTATTATAACTAATGTCTAGTTCAATTTTATTTTACACTACGGTAGTGACCATGTCAAACCCAGTAAATCACCACTCAAGTCAAACTAGGCTGTCTGCCAGGTGTGCTGTGTTTAATATTCCCAAATTCAAGATTCAGTTTCAAAGTCAAAGCTTCAACACAGATTTGCATGTAGAAACAGGCAAGTTGAGCGCATTGAAAGAAGATATTCAGTAGCGGGTGGATGTCACCTGGAACTGCTGTCCCCCTTCCAACCAAATCTAAATCCCACACTTCTTTTAAAAACCTGTCTAAAAACTTACCGAATTACCTTTTTAAGTTGGAGTTGGAGGTCAACCAGACCTGGCTGGAGTACTTGCCAAAGTTTAACCGATAACCTTGTCTCGTGTTTGATCAAGAAAAGTACAGACCCACACGCTAGCGCTCTGAGTTACTGTGCTTTGTACTGTACATTTGCAGACAGATTGACGGGGCATGTTCACAATGGTATGCCTAAAGTGAAACATGTACATTTGTATTGATATAAAGTTCTAGTCAAGATAGCTATAGCGCTGGCATTAAAAATAAAAAAAAAACCCTCTCACAGTATAAAATCATAGACAGCACTTGCACAGGTTTACTCCAGTATGTTATACCCATTCTGTGCCATGCTTTCTCTATTCCAAAAGGCTGAAAGCTTTTTTGATTGAGGATAATGTAACTGGAAAAAGGTAATCTTGCCCAGTAATGTTAACTACAGTGTTGCTTCTGTGAAGTGTAGGACTTGATTATGTTTGTTCCAAACTTGAGCATCATTATTATTATTTGTTTATTTATCAGATGCCTTTATCCAAGGCAACTTACAGAGACTAGGGAGTGTAAACTATGCATCAGCTGCAGAGTGACTTACAACTACGTCTCACCCGAAAGACGGGGCACAAGGAGGTTAAGCGACTTGCTTAGGGTCACACAGAGTCAGTGGCTGAGGTGGGATTTGAACCGGGGACCTCCTGGTTACAAGCTCTTTTCTTTAACTACTGGACCACACAGCCTCGAAGGTCATTAATCTTCAGCTCCATGTTGTACTCCGTCTAGAACCATATCAGATGCTATATTGTCATCTCAGTTCCTCAATTAAAAGCGTCTGCTCTTGTTGCCTGTCATCTTGATGGACGGCTCTCAAACTTGCGAATGCTTATACAGTAAATGTACAGATAAATGCAAATGCCATGGTCTCAGTAGGAAAACCCGAGCCTTACAATTTACTGTAAGTTCGACATGTAGTTATTGTACTTCCTCTGTAATATTCATTTCTGATTCTCACACTGCATAGATGCAATTAAAATGAAGACCTTCTGTGCACATTGAACATATTGTTCTGTGTTTGTTTGATGTTATAACTTTCTTCAATAACTTGTTGGATTTATTTGAAAATGTGTCAATGCCTTTACAATGGCAGGGAACAAAACACACAATTTCAAGTTGTTATAGCAAAGTCCCTCCCTTCACCCTCCACTGGCTAGTAATAATTAAAAAGCACTATCATTTGTGAGCCTCACCCTTTTTAGAAAAAAAAGGGCTAATACTGATGTGGAGTAAATCATCCTTGAGAATCTCACCCACGGTAACTCAATACTTGTTCAAACACTCAGTCATCAGATATATACAGTAGCAATGATGCTAATACATTTAGACAACCTTTCCTCAATCTTTAACAATGTCTTTATTAGTGTGTGTGTAAATGTCAAGAAATTCAAATGCTTTAGATTAGTGTATTCAGACTATCGGGGGCTGTTGTGTGTTTTCCTGTCTGTAAGTGGTTTTGTAATTACTGTTATTAGCAGGTTAAACTGCTTTGGGGACATGGCTGTAATGAAAGAGGAACAAAATTACACAATAAAGAACTCAGCGTGGGTTGCTAGGTGTCGCTAATTTGTTTCCATAGAGACGCTGTTGCGATGTGTCTTCAGCATGCTCCAGCTTAGTGTCCATTAACGCTGGCATTCCACTTATCTGTTTATGTGGCGAGGAATGAAGTATAACTGCACTTACATTTCAGGCTGTAAAACAGTATGTTCAGCTTCATTTTCCTGTTCTTGTGACTTACCTAGCTCTAGGACATACTGCACTGTACTCCCTGATTCCTCAGCATTGTTTGACTTTATGAATGTTCCTAGTTTCTTTTAAAGCAAGTCCAACTGCAGTGTTTTAATTCTAACATGTTTGATCTAAGCTGTTAAGCAATGGTTGTTTTTTTCTTTCATTGCCATTTGACGAGACTTGATTCAGCAGAGGGATTAACAGTGAGCACCTTTCCTTCTCTTTATACATATTTAAATATATCAATTATTGCCTTCCATTGTTGGGGTTCAGTTCCATAGTTTATGTGTGATTGTGGCTCGCACTGTGTATTCATGTTCTGTTTGTTTTAAAAAAAAATTTATACAACAGTATTCAGGCTGTAAGGTGCTAGAGTGCTGTTGAGAGAAAGCAGGGCTGTCAGGATCTGAACTTATAACCTTATAATCTGCTGCTGTGTGTGCAGCCTACTGAGTATTGAACACCAATGGGGTTGGAAATGTACTGAATGTGAATTTGTTAGTAATGTCAAATCTCTAAGCAAAAAGGCCCTGAGATGCAATCTTATAAACACCTGATAAAAGGGTCTTGAGTTATAAAGCTCTTCTGTTCAGTAAATGACTTGCCTCACCGTTGCCTCTAGTACTGGAGCTATAGAGACAGAGACTCGTACAGTGGGATTTTGCTGATAAGGATACAGCGCACACCTCCATGAATTCTAACTACTTTGCTTTGACCCCTGTTCTGTGGATGTCACCCCTAACACAGTTTCTCTTTGTCCAGATCCAGGCCTCCTGTATCCTGTTAAATGTTCACCAAGTAGTGCAGTGGCTGTCACTGAGTGCCAGTGTGCCCCCGAGGCAGTTTGAGAACCTCTGCGGGTTCATCAGGAAGAATTATTGGAGAAGTGTGTTACCTCAGTGTGTGTAGGGGGTACATCATTACCACTATCTCGTCCTGATCATTGCTGATCTTTTCAATTTCAATGAGGCACTCGATGGAGAACATACTGATTACAACTGTATGTGGTGGTGTTATTGTATCAGTTGTCTTACCTCATTTATGATAACTCTGTTAAGGGTGGGTGATTAGTAGTAGGGTATAGGTGAATAAATAAATACATACGATTGGACAGACTTATACCAAGGAAGGGTCCATCTGGAGAACAAGTCACTGGGATCTGCATACATGCCGTGCAAACATGCAAAGTCACAAGGACAGTTTTACATTGTATGATATGTGTCTTCTCTCACTTGCCTTTCTGTTTTTAATAAACTAGCCTGTCCCAATGTTCTTCGTTGTACTGCTGCATAATTTATAAACTGTCATTTTTTATTTGTGTTCGTTGGGCTTATTACTGCTTCTTTTATGTAATTAGTCTATGATTTATTCATGACAAACTGGAAAGCAATACTACGGAAGCCAATTGTCAACTCCAGATTTACATACAATTAAGTCTTTATTTATTATGAATGAGGTAGATCCACCATGCAGTGAAAGTAATTACCAAGTGCACATGGTAAAAATAAACATGTAGGCAACACTGTTGAAGCCAGCTGGCAAAAACAGATTAACATTAAAGGCTGTTCAGTCTGTGTTAATTATGGATAAAACGGATCCTCTGGTCATGCAGTAAAAGTAAAAAAAATACAAGCTCCTAGCTGATACGTGATCAAGGATTAGCATTTTTTTAAATGCTGAAACAACTTAATGAAGTGCACGTTGTGTTAAAACATGTGACAAGGAAATATACATGTTTTGCAGTCACTGTGTGTCTTTAACTACAATGTAATTACACGACAATTGCCCATGTGGTTACATCGCTGTTACATTGTAAATACACAATCACGGTGGAAATAGTGTAATTACAAAACATACTAGCAACAATTATTTTCCTTTTGTAAATAAGACTGTTGTATTGTAGCTACATCGCAACACATGTACTTACTGTACCGTGTTATAACACTGTCATTGCATTGTAGTTAGAGACGCTTGGTGTTACCTTTCCTTATAGTTATCATTTTGCGTAAAAGTGTCTTTCTGTTACTTGATTGAGGCACTTAAAGTAGTTCTAACCTCGAATCCTGACGTTTTTGGATTCCTGTCATTGGTTTTATAGACACGACATGGGAACATTAAATTGATTACTTTTATTGCTGTTTCCCCAACGCAAAAAAAACCCTGAAAAGCATTGTACTTTTAATCACAACCAGTTTTCAGCTGCCGTTTAATAGCTGAACAGTTTCATATGCAGTTAGTTCCAGTGGCTGCGCAGAGTGTGAGAAAGAGAAACGCTCCAGGATGATAAAGGGAGAAGCCAAAATGCTGTGAGGCTTTATAGCAGAAGAGCCTAATCAGCTTATCCATTATCTTTACACCTAGCACACACATGATTGTAATAATCCAGGTCATCGGTAAGAAAAATGTGATATCCTTTACCATTCAGTTTGTAGTGCTTAGCCATTGTTTTTTATTTCCTTAGTTAGTCTCTTTTTTTCTGGATGGTTCAATAACATCTCCCCATTTTCTGTGTTGTGAACTTGTTGACAGGTCCCTGCTAAAAAGTCTGACTTCATTAAATACTTTTTGTAGACTTTGAGTCTTGATCTAGTTGGAATGTATTGCCTGATAACAGTACGTTACCCTACACCTGCCACTGGTCTTTTAACTTTGTTGTCTTGTAATCTGAGTCCACGTTTGTGTGCATGCTGAAGTTATTAATTTGTGCTGGCAGCGGAACAAGGTTATTTTCCCTCTTGTGTGTGTAAAGACAAGCAGCATTTTTTTAAAGAGGCGCAAACAACTGTAGTTTCTTAAGAGTAGTTCAATTGTTGTTTAATTATCGTGAGTAGTTTTATACTGTTAAAATGAGAATTTAGTGAGGTTGATGCTGGTACAAGCTGGTACAAAAATATAATTTTATTATTCATGATAAGCTGGCCTTTTCTTTTGATTTCAGTATGCTGGCAAACAAATGCTTTTGACACACATTGACGGCGCGCACAGTATTTATAATTCAGTGAAGGAGGTATGGATTAAGGACTATTTTAATGTATCCATGGAAATATTCTTTAGTAGCAGACTTTGCAGAATCAGAATGGCTATTACATTAATGCAGGCAGTCAGCCAGGCGTAGTTAAGTGAGATTATAATGTCCTATTGGCACTAAATGTGACGGGAGAGAATAATATAAAATAAGCTTATACAAAGCCTAGCTTTTCAAAAGGGAGCATGGGAAACTCACCAAGTCTGAACAATTGAACTGAGGCGGTAAACACAACAATGATTGGGGCTAAAACAAATGCAGTGGGCCTATAAATAAAACTTGAAGGCACAAAAGACATTGCAGGGCTTCTTTTGTGGAAAATCTCAAGTGTTCGATTTTAATCAGCGTGCTCTTCATACCTCTTTGGAGGTTTTTTTTTCAGGTTTATATTTGGTACCCAGCCTTTCATCTGAGGCAGTATATCACAGCTCTGCTTTTCTTCTGTGCATGTTAATTTAAAGCTCTGTGCTTTAACTAACACAAAGACGGGTCTGTAGCTGTTCTCCCAAGTGGATGCTATAAGCCTACTGCTTGAACCCAGTTTTATAGATAGTGTTGTCTTGAGTATCCGCAGTACCAGAATTCATTTACAATAGAAGGCAATGCGGGCAGCGTGAGCATCAGTATCCTGCTTGGATGTTGAGGTTAAAGGCTTGGTTAATGTTGGGTGGAACTACGATTATTTCCACATACAGTATATGGCTGCTTGATTGGCTGCACTTGTGAGACATTAACATTATTATCCACAGTTGACTGGACTGCATAATTAGTTACATTAACCAACAGTACCCAAAGTTCAATCAGTCCTTTTTTTGACAGGTTCTGTCCTTTTAAGATTACAATAGTTTCACATAGTTAAAATGTTAATATCGTGTTTCAGGAGCCGCTGAACGTGTCTGCGATGTGCTGCAATGTATAGGAGATTCCTTTCAGGGGCATTTATAATCTGACAAGGAAGTGTTAAAAAGCTATTGTTCCACAGATGCCATATATTACTGACATGGCTGTATTTTTGTGCTGTGGGTAATTCAACACTATAATATAATGCCCGGCTATCATGCAAGATCTCAAGGAAAAGTCACAGACAATGCGGAAGATTAGCCCTCATTCCTAACAGTGTGGAGTCTCAGGCAATTCCTTTTATCTCCTGGAGGTTTTCAGATCTTATGAAACTGACATAAGTGATCATGAAAGTTTCTATCTGTCTGAGCCGCTTATTTGGTTTCCAGTGGATGGTTTGGGGGAATGTTGTGTTTTTTTTTTTTTTTCAAGTGAAATGGCATATAAGTGTTTGCCTTTGTCTGCATGTGCATTGCTCTCTTCTTATTTCACAATTCAGTTCATCACTAATTGGGTTCATTCATGGTTTGGTCTTGTTGACAGTAAATTATAAAGTGGCAGTTCTTCCCTAATTTACTGTTTTCATTATTTCACAATATCATGACACAATGGCATTTGAACATAGTTTGAAATCTAGTACAGTTGATCTAAACACGATTGATTTAAATCATTGAAAACAGACTCCTTCTTGAAGTTTACACACGACTTACGGTACATTTGCTGTTAGATTTTTCTAACCTCGGTACTCAGAAAGCCCTTTTAGTGATGTCACTTGACATTATGTGCAGTGGTTGAGTGACCTTTTGAAAGCTACGTTCTACCTGTAATCAGTGACGTCAAAAATGATATATTCTGCTCTACAGGGACCCCTTGACCCATGGTGGTAGTTCTAGAATTTAGGCCATCAACTGGTTCTACATTAAGTGTTCTACTGTACCTTTTGCAAAGATGCGTGCAGTACGCTATACTGAAAAACCTTCCCTATCACAGTGCACTGAGTTCAGGCCTGCTTGACAAGATGTACAAGAGTGGATCTATTCTGCAAGTACTCAACTTTACATCTTTAGTATCCACAGGGATTAAGGAACCCTTGTGCTCCAAGTGTGCAATCTATCATCATGACTTAATGGAACACATGTGTGTCTGTTTTTTGTATTGTTTTTTTCCGAAAAGTTTATTGAAAGTTGCACCTGATGTCATATCTGACCTAAGTGTGAAGGCAACCTTACTGAAAGTTTGTCTCTTTTAAGGCTGTAAATCTGTATTTAATACATTAAACATTTAAGACTTGTGTAAATGGACGTTTTCACTTACGTGTTTTACCGTACAACGTACCTCATAAAGATAAAACCTCAAAAAATGATTTGAACATTTAAAACTTTGCATCCTTCGTTTTAGTAAATCTGCCTTTCACCTTTAGCCTTAGCTGTTTAAAATAAAAAGTGTGCTGGCAGTGTTTTAGAAACCGTTTCATCTTGTAACAATGACTGGCAACAGGGGTGTCACATGGTGACACTGCGAAAGTGCAAAGGGTGTCAAAGGAGTGATTATGATGTGTCATGAGCAGCAAGCGTTGTGTTGCGGAAAGTGATTTTTTTGCAGCCTTATTAAATGCTAACAGTGCCCTCTGAAGTGTGGCAGTGTGGACGATTCCTTCCCATTGCCCAGCACAGCAGGAGAGATTGAATCTGTAAAGTAATTACTGTTCTGGTTCATAAGGTATCTGATACATCCAAGAATTGAATCCAGCTTTTGTAGTCAGCAGTAATGTAATTGCCTGAACACCATCACTATCCCCACTTTGCTTAACATTATTCTTTAAAGAATACCTAAGTTGTACCTCCATGGCTTAGAGAACGAAAGAGGATTGATTGGCCTTTTTATTTTTTTCTGTCAAAATGTATAAAGTAGTCAACTTGACAGGACTTGCACATTTAAGTTGTACCTTTGCTGTCTAAATCTTTATGGTCACAGGCACATTCTTCTGTGTTTTTTGTGTGTAGGCATTTTTTTTACATTTCGCCACAATTGCAACTATGTTTTAAATCCTCTGTATCTTAACTGTAATACAGCTTTAAATCCTGTTAACAAGCCTCCATTCCTGATTGTAATCTTGCTTTAAATCTCGCAAACGGAGTCTGCAATAGAACTGTTGGAATGTGCTGCAACTCAGTAGTTGGGGCGGGTTTAAAGTATTCAGAACGAATCACTGATAGATACAATTCAGGAAGGAGGGACATTGCACAGCTGCACTGGGAAATGTATTTTTTTGTAGTATTTATTTATGGGATTTGTTTATGGGAAATGGGTGGTCAACGTTAATTGAGTTTCCACATTTTTTCCGGTGTTTTCTTGTTTTTATTGGCTATACACAGATTTCATTTTTGTATCGGGGGTGTTTTATCGGTTTTTATCAGTTAAAACCGAAAATCAGAAGCCATTTTATAACACAGTGTCAGCTCAGATTGTAGAAAACAAACCTAAAATAGGGGGAAAAAAACATGCATTAAATAAAATCCAGACAAATTATACAAATATGAATCTCGACAAAACACGTGGCCTACAGTAAACCACAGAAAATGTACTTTACAGTGACTAAAAATAAATGCAATATATATATATATATATATATATATATATATATATATATATATATATATATATATATATATATATATATATCTGTTTAACAGCTGTGATCATACAATGCCTTTTGGGATGCTAATGTCTTGCGTTCATAACACAAGTATTTAGTCAGCACAATGCAGATGTCAGAGCATTTTATATTCTGCATTACATTAAGCCCTCTGCTGTATGGGGAAAAGAACAAAACAAAAGCGGAGGTGTCAGTAGGGTTTAGTTTCAACTCTTCTGAGATCTGATTATGAGTCAGTCGATGCAAGGAAAACTGTTTTTTTTTATATACAGTCTTATAGGAGTAAATGGTACAACATACTGTAGGACCATCATCCACAGGGGAAAAAAAAGATCAAACTATTGAAGATGGCCTTGTCTCAAAAAGCTGTATGAAAAGATAACAAATATAATACATAGAACTCCCACGAAAAATGTTGTCTGCACTGGCTGCAGATGTCTTGTTGCAAGGCAGACTGCGTAATAAAACAGAGAAGTGCAGGGTGACTCAGCATCAGCACACATGCCTTTGCTTGGCTACAGTACAAGTTCATTATCCCTCTCTGTCATTGCTGTCTGTGTGGTGGATACAGCAGACTTAGAGACACTCAGCACTACCGTATCCCAACTCCACTGAATCCTGTCTCCTCTTAATGAACCAGGTTTATTACTGTTGACAGGAAGCATGGGGAATGGGATGGAGCTCGCCATGCCAGTCAGGGACAGAATAGCAAGGCAATACATACAATCTGTTTATTTTTAATGCACACTCTTCAGACACACTGGCCACTACAATTCTAAGAGCAGTAGATACTATTATACAGTATGCATCCTTGTACTATACTGGATTACAGCATGTGCTTCTGGTGAAATGTGATGCTGCTAATATACCTTTCAGTCGAGTCTTATAGCATGCATTCAGTTTTAATAGCCTACTGTACAATGACCTGCACAATCACTGTTGAATCCTGCATAATCTCACCTACGCATTCACATCCCATAATCACAAGAGGCAAGAAGGCATGGGAACCAAGGAGTGCTTTTAATCATTTCAGAAGATGAACAAGTGATACAGCATTTAGTTAAGAAATATATCTTCTGCAGAATTATTATTGCTTAGCAAGATAGAGTCTGGTCAAATTGTCAGTGACATAATTCAGATTTACAGTCTGCAAATCAAAAGGAGGTAAACACATTTCAGAAATGCAATGCAAACGCAGTTGTTGCCGTCTCATAAAACACGTCAGAGCTACTGGATAGAATTATAGCAGCTCTTATGTTTTTTGATGAAGTTGATTTGCAAATGCACCTCTGGTCTCCTGTGCTGCATATCATTGCTTTTAGAGCCTTACAGTTACGTAAGCGAGTTTGTAAGCTTTTTCTTAAAGGGAATACGACTTTATAGTCAGTGGAACTGTACAGAATCTGTTGAGCTTCCCACTAGTTTATCTGTTCATATTCTGCCAACAGCTGATGTAAATTAAGCCTGTTTTATTTATTTTTTTGGACAAAATAAATTCAAATCTGAATGTGGTTTGGCCGAAGGCAATCCAACATGTGGTTCATTTTTAAAACCCAGTGGAAATGTTTTTTTTTTTTTTTAATGTGTTTATTTATTTATTTGTAAAGGCGCCTCACAGCCTGCCAGCATGTAGCTGTGCCAGCTTTTCAGTACCAGCGAGCGCTTTGACAGGGCATATAGTAGGTGTTTCTGTATAACTGCTTGTTACATTGACAGCAGGACTTCCCCTGTCTCATGCAGTAAATGAAAGGTCTGTGAAATTCCTTCCAAGTATGACAGATTACAAGTGCCGTTTTCTTTTAGGAATTGTTCAGAGGGACACACAATAAACTTGGGGATAATAAACCTGCAGTGCTGCATGTCTGCCATCCAAACTAACTGGCACATGGCGGTGTCCGTAAAATGTATTTGTTCAGATAACCACATTATTACCGCACTGTGAAACTGTTCATTTGAGACATTCCAATATGGAAATCTAAATGTAGAAATGATTATACAATCTAATGCAACCATTTGCATTTATTTATATATATATATATATATATATATATATATATATATATATATATATATATATATATATATATATATATATATACATAACTGTATTTTAAATACCCACGATAGAGGACTGATTAGAACATTTTCTAAATGATGGGGGAGATTGCATTGTGCACAGCTGCACAGGTTTTTATAATTGATTTTATTACTGTATTACTCAATTAGGATTCGCTGCACAATATTGAATGCACTTCACAGACACGGGAAATGTCTAAACTAAGCATTTTCTCATCAGGTAACAATCACCTGCTTCATGATATTTTAGTTGACAAACACATGATGAAACTGATGGTTTTCATTTTCCAAATGAACTGAGATCACTACATGATCAACATCCAGGTGGCACATGTATTTTTTTTATAATGACATTTAAAATATGTCATTTTTAATATGATACTCTTTAAGCATCAAATATGCAGCTTAATCACAGTGCCGACAATGACACAGCAGGATCATATCTAAGGTAGAGTAGTTATTCGTTTTTTATTAAAAGTTTTGCCCATACAGAATGGATCATACTCTATTCTCTTTCAAAGATTTTCTCTGATAATGTAAGTGTGACTGCGATACCAGAAAACTACTTACTATAAAATAAGTTAATATTGCAATTTGAGAAAAAAAAATATATATATATATATATTATACAAAATCCTTAAAATAAATAACTAAATAACTTTTCATGAGCAACTCTGAGCCTTCAGTTTTCAATTCCCGCAACGCTCCAGAAAGCTAGGGGAAAACAGCATTTCTTTTGGCTGTGTTTCATGTTGATGGACTACTTCATGGTGCAAACCCATAGGAGGCATAGCGGAGCACAGGCCTCTGATCAAGAAGGCAGTCTGATAAATCGGAGAGGTTGGAAGCCGTGCATGTTATAGAGGGGGAGACGAGGCTGCAGCTTCTTAAATTACTTGATTACAAAGTCGTTTTTTTTTTTCTTCCCAATGTCCATTTGCCTACAGCACGACATACTGGAATATTAGTCAGTGACAAATTTGTTTTGACCATTTTCTATTAGAACCGCTATTCCCAGTTTAGTAATTACTATGTTCTTCTGTACTACACCTATAACTCATAACAGAAAATGATATACGAGCTTGCTCTTTAAAATGTATGCTGTTATCTGGTTTCTTTTTCGTTCATAGATAAAGGAGCTATGGGTGTTGTCAATCTTCCCTTTCACAGTGGGATCTTCAAGTGTTTTGGTGGTTGACAAGCTTCCCCCCCCCTCTTACCACACACACACTCATTGTTCAACTATTTCCTGTTTCTTGTGTATTGCTCGTTTGAGATAAACAAAGACAGAAAGAGCTTGACCATGTGCTGTGTATAGTTAGACATTTTTGTCGACAATAGGAACGTTTACTGTTGCCGTTGACTGAAGGACAAAACTTTGTAGAGACAGCAAATATTATTTAGGCTTTGCTAGCGGTTGTTTATGGTTGTCATCTCGTTTCTATAATTAAATGCAGGGGGAGAGAGATTAGACCAATCTTAAAACTTCAGCAAAATAAAGCTGTCTCGAATAGCAGGTACAGTTCCCATTGATTGAGTTCAGTAATGCTGAAAGATGAAACACACTTTTAATTATTTCTCATCTCCTCTTTGAACAGAAGGGCGGTCTTGACTGACAACTATAGATTGTAGATTAGCTTCAAGAACAAACGGGCTGAGTTGCCTTTACTTGGCAGTAAACCTTAACATTTTGTTTTCTAGATGAACCATTACATTGTGGTAAAACAAAAATATGATATTGAATATGTTGTTTTCAATTATGGTCCAATGATCCTACCTTGCCTTCAGTAGACCTTGCATTTTTTAATTGATCTTCTGTTCTCTGGTAAACACCTATTGAATTATAGTTTATTGGTGAACCATTTTTAATTCAAGAACAATGTAGCATTGGCTGCCTCAGGCTTTTAGATTTCTAAGCCCTGTGTAACTCTGGTTTGATGTGCTCTTCCAGAGACATTATTGCATTACAGGATGGGAAGATGCAGTAGGTATCTTGGGCTCAAGGAAGAGGACATATCAAGTGGAAATAAATGTGACTTTGAACTAAGGCTGTTTGTTTATTAAAGGATATGCTTATGTAAGATACAATCTGTTTTAATGAGAGGGCAGACTTGAACAGCTAGCCTCGTCTCAACCTTTTCTCCTTTATTTTCTGCTTTTGATAAATAGCTTTAGCATTCCTGAATGAACTGGTAAGGTCATGCCAGCAGCATGCAAATCTACGTTCTGAAGTTAGCTTACAACATGCAGACGTAAGCACACTGTAAATCGTACTGAACTTTGGGATTGCATAGCAGCGTTTTGCAGCATGTTGTCTGTAAGAGGACAAAATAAAATGCTAGTGTTACAGAACTAACCATTAATGATGGTGTACATAGGCGCGCTCCAGTTAATTAACCTGCTAGGTTATGTGCAGTGTTTGAAGCTTTTTACAATAAACAGTTTTTAGAAATACCAAAATACATTTAATAAATTCAGTGAGTAATGTTTCAGTTAGTTTTCAACAATGGTCTTTGAAGACATTGAGAGAAGACTTTAGTTGAAACGCTTGCCATTGAATCAATGACATTTTATTTTACTATTGGGTTTTTAACATTCATGGATCAATTGTTTTTTTTAAAAGGTGTAAAGTTAACCATGGGATAAGTTGTTAGGACCCACAGAGTCAGGACTTCACAGTGGTTGCTCAGTATGTAAGTGGTGCCCATTAAATATTGACACCAGTTACTGTATTAATACTGTATTAATTTCAGTGTTATTATTGCATGCAGTAAATGGTTGATTTTGACACTTAGGTGGAAGGCATCAAGGTTCTTGATCCATAGCCCATACCTCCACACCTCAATACAATTGAGCATTGCTGGATTAATTCAAACTGATTTGTTGAAGAGTGGCAAAACATATCCCATAAGACTTATGCAGGAGGTCAGTATTAATAGCATTCGATCTTGCTTAATTAAAACTATTCCATTTTATTTTGGATTAAATGCTAACCCAGTAATAATATTGTCGTTGGAACTTAGTACAGTATTGTATTGATTAGTAATATAATTAGTAATATGATTGATTGAGTCTCTGAGACGACAAGGTGTCTATGCTTACAAGCCCTGTTGCATTTATTAGCTTAAAGGGAAATGGTAAGAAAAAAATGCTATTGGAGGTCCAGTGTTGCCAACCACACAGCTGAGTCAATGCATGTAACAGCTCTAATTATTGTACCACTTCTTTAAGATTAATGACTGTCTATTATTGGACACATTACATATTCAAAAAAAAAAGTATTTAATATACCCTTCGGGAGACACTGTAGGACAAGCACGGATGGGATTGTCATGCGAAAGATGGAACAGGTAGCAGAAACGGCAATTTATACAAAGAGCTTTTTCTTTTGTTAACAGCTGATTCTAATAGAGATTTTTGATTTCTTTTAAAAAATAAGGATACAAAGATAAATAAAAAATACTTACAGTAAGACTATTTTGAGGAGAGTGCGGCATTCAAATGAATTGATCTAGATATTCCAGACCTCGGTTTTACGTCTCATCTGCAGGACGGAGCACAAGGAGGTTAAGTGACTTGCTCAGGGTCACACAGAGAGTCAGTGGCTGGGATTTGACCCGGATACCACCTGGTATCAAGCCCTTTTCTTTAACCACTGGACCACTAAGCCTCCACAAAAACAAACATGCATTTTTAGAGGTTTGCCCAAATCTGCTAAAATCCTACGCTTTCTCAATGTCTTGAATCCACGGTAACTGTACTGTTTCCTGATTCAGTCTATGTGACATACTGTATTTAGGCTACACATTAAATGTGATTTTCGACTTTTCCACCCAAATAAACCTCCAGTGTTACTTCTGGCCCTTGACTACATGCCAAGCTGCAGTTGAGCTTGATTCTCAAAGATGCTTGTACAGTACAGGGGTCCTGATGGTGCAGTGTCTTAATGCACTGGCCTTTCACCTCTGTGGACCTGGGTTTGAATGGAGACCTCGTCTCAGAACTACTGCATTAGGGTGGCTCAGTTGCAGAGTGTGCTGTTTAGGGTGTGAGGGTCAGTGCCTCAACAGTCTGCAGTACTATTAAAAAAAAAGGTTTGTTCCTGACATCACAGGCAAATTACACTTTTGTTGTTAATTCATTCAAAGTTGTGTTGCATACAGTACCATACTGCATCAGCAGGGTGCATTATTTGTGAAACATCACAGCAATATATGCTGTTAATAGTGCAGTCATTTCATCATATACAACTTGTTATCGTCCACAGAAAGTAATCAGACTCCAAGAAAGCACTGGAGTATGAAGAAATCCAGTTGATCTGCTACCATGTCATTATGGGCTAGTTTCAATCACTGGAGAGGCACTGCTCCCAACTGCATCATATGGTGGAACATATTTTAATGACTCAAAGGAAAAGTAATGAGCCTTCGGTAGAAGTAACATTCAATTACTTTAAATGTGGCTTCAAGTAAATGCGTTTTTCTTTATGCATTTGGAGCCTGAAAGTATGTCTGTGTAATCATTTTTCCCCCTTTTTCTTGTACTGCTTCAGAAACAGATACGATGCAGTATACTGATATGACTTGAAGCCCCTTCTTAAATGAAAATGCTCTTGTCTTATCGCTCGTGTGTCTAATGTAGTTATTCTTTTTGGATATGCATCAGTCTTTTGAAGCATATACTTTAGTGCAGACATCAGTCAATTTGACCTATGCTAGGTGCACACTGCTGTAGTAAGCACTCTATAAGGCTGCCAGGGATTTCCATTTCAAACATACTGTATAATAGGACAACTTGATTTTCCGGCACGCAGTTTTAATGTTGTTATGATGTAGGTGAAGAGGCCAGTGCCATAACTCAACACCTCGTTCCAACAAACTGCTTATTGCTGTAAATGGGATTGCATCAAAAGAGGGCAGACAAACACCTCCATCTCCTGGTAGCTTTACTCATTGCATCACTCTTGTTGGCTCAGGCAGGTCGGGCTTAAAGAATTTTCTCTGTGACCTTATAGCTGTTACGATATAAACTGATTTAATAGTTCCTGGTGAGATACTGCATTTTGTTTTAAATTTTCATATTAATAAGAATACAAGTTCAAGTAACAGGACTAATGTGGAAGCAGTCTGGTTAGTTGATTTGCTGGATAATTGGATAACCCTGAAAGGACGCATTACTGCACTGGCAAACTACATCATTCATTTAGCTTTGCCTGCTTTAAAGCACACTGCCCGCCAGTTAACCTTTGTACCATGCAAAACCCAAATTAATGGCAAACATAAATAAAGGGACCAGGTAGTAGTTAAATGGCAAACTGCTTAATAGACTTCTGGATTCTCTGTACTGTAATAATGCTATTATAGATATTGAATGGTGAAATCATATGTACCTGTGATGCACAACTGGTTTGTGTTGGAAAGTTAAATCATTCAGAACCCTAGTTACAGCGCATAGAACTGTACTTAAATGCAGTGTTGCTTCTGTTGTATAACCATGCAGATAGGAAATGTCACATATATACAGTATCCGGCGAGGCTTCCAAGTATGAAGACGGGTTTGCAGGCTGTGGGAGCAATCAAGAAAATCCAGCGTCACTTACTCTGTGAAACGACTCAAATCGCTACAGCCCTCCAGAGAAAGCAATCCCACCCAGACTGAGCAGGCAGAGTGTTCAGGAAAGCTGGGGTTGGATGAGTGTATGTGTGAATCTGACATTTTCATCATTTTTTGTTTGACAAAGACTTTTGATTATTATTATTATTATTATTATTATTATTATTATTATTATTATTATTATTATTATTATTATTATTATTATTATAAGAAGAACATGATGATGATTCAGGATAATTGTCTACATAAGACAGTTAGTCACTTGGCTGATTGTTGTCTGAATCCCCATATTTATAGACCATGTGTAATGAGAATGTAATAAGGCAATACTGTAGAGCAACGAATGCTACCAAGAGAAAAGTCCAGTTAACATGGGAACTGATGTAAAATAATAACCGTAATAACAGTAAATCTTAAGATTGCTTTAAATTTGAAAGTGAAATGACTACAGGAAGCAAATGACTGCGGAAGCCCTTATGGTTACTGTATATTGTAAGCCTTTACTTTTGAATATTTGAATAAATCCTGTGTGAGAGACATCATAGTTCAGAAGAACTGCCAGAGCAATATTGGAATTCAGTTCCAGCAGTTTTGTAGCTGACTGCTCAATGTTCATTTCTGGAGAAAAACTAAAGATATTTATCCTAGCTGGTCACTCTTCCCAGCAAACCAGTGTAACAGAGGATTTTGTTTGCTGTCACGTTCGCTCTGCCATGTGGTTTCATTGCACATTATCGGACGTTTTTGTGGCATAAAAACGTTACTCAATGGTCCAGTGGGTGGCAGTAAACCTACACTTTTTTCTGTATAACACTTTAAAAAGACACATAACCAGACCAATACCTTCTGTCGCTGTTATGCTGTTTATATTAAAAATTAGAGATTATAAATTAGCAGGGTAATATGGCTGAATGCATCTTTTGTTGTGTTTATTGTTAATTGTTAGCTGAGTTGATTATGTGACATTGAGGAATATTATTTGTGCACAATCAGGAGATTCACAGTGAGCTGGGAATGGGCTACCTTGATACTGGCTGGGTAACTGGATGGGCTTTCCATCTTAATCAGAGATATACACTGCGGGAGAGGGTGTAAATGCAAGCGCTGAATCTCTGTTAGTCCCTGATATTTGAAGAAATGTAAGCATTTGTGATATAACTGGATTGTGGGCTGGTAACTTCTGCAAAATATGAATGTCAGCTTCTGTATGAACATCACATGGCTCCCAAGAAGTGTTTTGACTTGGCAGCTGACTTCCATTTTATTTTATTTTGTTATTTTTGGTCTTATGACTATGTCTTCCATATACAGTAGACTGTACACTCAAATCAGGTCTCACACAGCACATTACTGTAAGACTATTTGCCTATTTGCCAATTGAGTTTTTTTCTTTTTCTATTACCAGCGTGTGATTGCAAAAATGACAGAACCAAATCTGTTCTGTAGCTTCAAGCTTTTTTTTTTTTTCTACAGCATGCTTACTTGCTTTTCATGTTTAGTTCACCTCAGGTAAATAGCCAAGTCAAATTTGCCTTGGTTCAATACAGGCCTTTCCAATGCAAACAGAAAGGTCTCAGTTGACATGAATGGGCTTTCAAATCTCTCATTAATGTTCAGCATGGAGGCTCTGCAAAGCGTCAGAGCAAGTCACTGTGATCGATTATTCTGACCACTGGAGAAACACGCCTTGCAGATCTGATAGGCACAGTAGTGCCAACATATGGTACTAATGCGTGTCTCTTATGTCCGTTGACTTTGAATGAAGACACTCCGTGACCTTGGTGGTAAGAAGTGCATTGAAAGCAATCAGGATTTTAAACATGATTAACCTTGAAAATTAAACCTGTTCCCTTTGGACAGCTGACTATTACAAATGGACATTTTAAAGTGTCTGATTACATGTGGAGGGTCTTACTATGTGCCATGCATAATGTTTTTGTTCTGTTGCATTTTTTGTTGTTTTAGTGATTTATTTGTTTTGTTTTTTGTTTTGTTTTGTGGTGGTACACAATTTCCTTTTCTACATTCACAGCCCAGCCAGGAAGGAATTGTTCACAGATGACTTTATCTGGCATTGGGATAAAAAAAAACTGTGCCAGTCTTACAGCCTTTAACAGTGCGATATCCGACATGTGAACATGCACAATATTTTCACCGTATGTTTGTCACTGTGTTGTCTGCTGATTTGAATATTACAGCATTTAAACATTGAGGTAATGATGCATCAGTACCGGTGAGTCCTCTTTGAATAGACACATGATGTTTTATCAACTGAAACTGTAAATTACTCTATATATTATTTATTTATTTCTTATCTGACGCCCTTATCCAGGGCTACTTAGAATTGTTACAAGATATCACATTATTTTACATACAATTACCCATTCATACATCCGGGTTTTTACTGGAGCAATCTAGGTAAAGTACCTTGCTCAAGGGTACAGCAGCAGTGTCCCCCACTGGGGATTGAACCCACGACCCTCCGGTTAAGAGTCCAGAGCCCTAACCACTACTCCACACTGCTGCCCCGCACAGCTTGCACAGCTTTCTCATCAGAAACAAACACATGGAAAAGTACAGGCAAGTATGGGGAAACTATGGGAAACACATTTAAAAACTAAACCACATGCACTGTAGAAACAAAGGTTGCAGTTATATTGAAGAACGCACGAAGCGATAGGTCCTCCCTCCCCACTGGGAATTAAGTTTTGATGTTGCATGTCCCTTCATCTGGTGTGAATCAATCACCCGTAAAGGTTACACTATTAAACATTGCAGTTTTCACTGAAGAGAGCAAAGCCCACTGCTTCCTGCCTTGCTCATGTAAGATTGAACAGGGAGCATTTAGTTCACGCCTGACCTTCATTTCTGTCAGAATAGTAATACTTCTATGAAGGCACACTGTTTACCGTAAAACTGCTCTTATACTCCTAGTATGCTGTATTAATAGGGCAATTGTGTGCTGTAATTGTACATAATAACTCAGACACAGTGTATAAAACAGATCATTGTGTAACACACAGATGCATCGAATAAGCTTCTTGTTTTTTAATATATTGTGTATGTAACTAGACCCACACAATGTGTAACAAGCATATGTTAAAGACCAGGGTTATACAGGGAACACAGAGCCACATTTTCAGGAACAGTGGCTTGAAAACGGGTTCCAGGAGACTTGGAGACCTAGTTTGAGGCCACTTTGCTATATCAAACCCCAAGAGTCGCCTGGTGTGCCGTGCAGTGCCCTGAAACCTAATCTCCTGAAACCAAATTCCAAGCCACAAAGTGCCTTCGACTCCCTTAAAGTGGTTGTAGTTATCAGAGCATGTTAAATGTTACCTGTGTAGTTTTCAAACGATGCAGTTTTCAAACAAAGCAAACCTGTATTTTCATTTAAAAAAAAAAATATATATATATATATATATATATATATATATATATATATATATATATATATATATATATATATATATGGTGCTAGTCTAGGTTAAATACATCTCCATTTGCAATCCTTTCAGGTCATCTTACCCCTTTCAGGTAGTCTTGCAGTACACTTCCTTGGTCATTTCACCTGGCGATTTTATAATAGCCCCCACCCCTTCAACACCTTCAAATGCTTTGTATTCAGTAACATGTACTTTGAAGTCCTGAAGACTCTTGAGATGAAATGGCCTAGGAAGAGAAACACTTGCAGACTTTCTGAAAGTAAGACAAGCAAACTGAGAACTTTCTTCTCCCCAGTGTAGTACCAGATGTCATGTTTTAAAATGAAAATGCATGTCTGCTGTGAGATGGGCGGTTTTTGAAACCTGGAAATTTGAGACCTACTGTATGTAGAGAATGGAAGTTTACAACATGCCATATGAATGACGTTACTGTATTTTGCTAACTCCTGTTTATACTGAGGAAGATAAAGACTGAACCTGTGACCTTGTGGGTTTTGATTGAGTATGATACTGTGACCAGACTGAAAGACAAGCTCTTATATTATAATTCCAGGAAGTTACCTGGCTTGTTCTCAAAAGGTCGTCCCAATGTGCTTTTTCAATATTGACATTATAGTCATTTGGTCGATGTTGTTTATCCAGTAGCAGTAAGAATAGCACATCTTTTTCAGATTTCCCCTTTTATCTCAAAAGTGTACAGCTCGAGAGCATCACTATTACACACAATTTAGTACCGCAGGTCTCTTTTTAAAATTGGCAATTTGACTCTGTTTTAAATGGTCCCTTTCTCTGTACTTAATAGGTCCCGAAATTGTTAGTCTGTGGCCATCAACAGTACTCTCTCATTTTATACGTGCACCTTCAGCACTACAAACACCACTAACCATACTGGATTTTGAAATGCTCCTGAAGGAAAAAATAAAAAATTATTCCCATGCATCCCTTGACCTTTTAATCCTACTGCATATCTTAAAAGCAAAGCAACTTGGAAAGCATCAGGCATCCAGTCTGGTGCGGATCTACTTGAACAGAATAATAATCAGTGTACAATGTAAAATAAATAAAAACCCTTTTTTTGCCATATACTCTAGCCATTCTTTTTTTATATATGATTTTCTAAATAGCAATCACTAACAATGTGATAAAAACTCAATCATTAATTCATTAATTACTGGAGGTTGTCAATGATGGAATGTGCCTGAGTAACTGCCATTGCATCCTTTGGTACTATATGGAAAGCTAAAGATAGGATGTCTTTGCAACAGATTTCTTCAATCTCCAATTCCTATAAAAGGCAGATCAATAGAGGCTGTTGCTCAAAACAATACAACTAGGCGCATTGATTTCCTTCACATAGACTGGGGTTAGCCAAACTCCAGAAACAGCAGCATTATAGCCGTAGCATGAACTTTGAACAGAGGTAGGAGATTTATTGTAATATAATAAAAAAAGAAAGAAAGAAAAAGGAGGGAGCAGTTGTATAATGGGTGTGATTCGTTTAGTTTATGCTTCATGTTCTGCAGCACAGGCAATGATATTATAAACGGTTGTCAAAGTCACGAAATGTAGTTCTACACTGTTGTCTTTTGGTGGTATTGTAATGTCAGGGTTTTTAGTTTGTTTGTGATGTTCAGTACAGTGATTATAGGATGTACAGTAGTACTGTATTTGTAGAAAGTACAGTTTATAATAGAACCAATAGATTTTATGAAGCCACATATTAGTTTTGCCAGTGAGACGTCTTTCCCTGGTCTGGTTTTGTTCCACTTGTTAATTTAGAGGTATAGAATGTGCTTTTTTTGTGTCAGGCATTTTGTTTCACACATGGTTATCAGAGATATCCAGGTGTACGCAGCAATCGGAGTGTCTTCGTAAAAACAAGAACCGGAGAGTTACATTTGAAAAACATTCAACACCATCAGGTTTGTCAGATAATAGCCTAAGGTATCCACTGGTTATTGTTTTGGCTGGCAATGTGCATTCTCTTGGGAGCGCAGTGCAGTTCAACCAATATGAACAGCCATGTGTTAACCATGTTTGAATCACTAGATGTATTTACAGTGTTTGCAGCAGTCCGAGGGGATTTTTTCACATGGCACGACAGTAGTAAGATATTGTATGAAAGAAAACCCAAACGTGATGAATTAGGTGTCTTTCAGAGATGACATGAAATAGAAATGTAGCTCAGTTTCCCAGGTGGGTGGAGTTCAGTCCCACTGGGGACAAAGAATATGCAAGAAAAAAAAATAAAAGTAAACGCTGACCTTTCAACTGCATACCTGCGGGCTGCTGATCAAACTCTGGGCAGAAAACAGCTCCCTTGTTCTCAGCCTTCTCTTCCTCTCTGATATCCTCGCTTCACTTACTTTGTGGACTTCCCTGGGGACATAATAACACAGTGCTTCACAGAAATAATACAATATGTTTAAGCACTTCATAGTCTGTATTATAGAATAAACGCCATTCTTCCATATTAATACAGGCAGTGGCACTACATCGGCAGTGCTTCTGTACTAGAAGGGTAATGATAGGGCCCTCAGTAACTCACCTAGTAATACCACTGCTATTGGGAGTGCAGTGCGAGCCTGGGTCAAAGATACTGGCTCCTAGATACTTGGCTGAAGACTGGTTGGCCTTTGTGGTCTCACAGGGTTAGAGCGGAAAGTATTCTGGGTGCCAATTCGCCTCGACAACTGGTCAGGCGCCCGCTCAGCCTAGACGGATCCCAGGCTGGGCCCTTGCCTCCCAGGGTTCAGTAACTGAGTAACATCCGTTGCCTTGGTGATAGCGGTATTGGAACCACTCAGCCCCACTTGATCCTCAGTTCCTCTGACCAGTAAGCGAGGGGATTTGTGATGGGTTTTTCAAATTGGATAGAAAAACGGGTAAAACCGCTAAAAACAAGCTATGGTAGCAGAAGGGCAGCTAGAATAGTTGCCCACATAGATGCTGTAGTTGCCCTTATAGAATTCAGATCCACAGCGTCACTTTCTCATTTTAAGAGATTGCTGTTTGATCATTTGAACCAGCCTTGTGGTTGCACGTGATGTAAAGTGAATACAATAATACATGGATTGTGAAACTGTCTGCTTGCTGCTGCCTCCCTCCTGGAGCTCATATGGCATTGTAAGGTATTTTTCCAGCGTATGATATAATACACGTTGTAATTCTTGGCATTACAACCTACAGCCGTACCGTTTGGCAACACCTCTACCTGTTTGCTGCCTTTTATGTATGCAACGTTCCACAACGTTTTCAATTGCTGCTTGATTTCTAAAGACATACAGCCTTTACTGTAGAACATGGAGGAAGAAGCTTTAGTGCTTCTTGAAGTGTAATTAGAATGTAGTTGCTATTTTATCACATCCATTCAGCTGTTTCTAGTACAAGTTTGAGCAGTGTGTCTTATTGGAGGCAGTCCAGAGCGATAATGATACATTACTGCTGTCTTGCCCTACAGTGCAGTATTTCTTTCAGGGTCCAGGAAGTAAGCCGAGGAGTTCTGGCAGGCTACAGGAAACCGATCCACTCGCTGGCTGCACAGACAGACTGGCTCTCACGCCTGTTACTTTAACCTTACTCAAAGCCCATTAAAAGGGCAATGAGAAATGACTCCCCAGCGTAACACACTGGTGCGGAACGAGAACAGCTTCCTGTTGAGTGAAAGCTGCTTCTGTTTAAAAATGTATTTACCTTCTCTGGAAGAACAGTCACAGAATTAATAATTGCATTTTATTGAAAAAGAACATATTGTAAAAAATAGCCATTAACTATGTAACCATTAAAAAACATGATTGAATGTAGGTGCAGTAAAATTCAGAACCCATGCAGTGATGAGTTAAGGCTTAAAACACAGGGATATTTGTTTTTTCTTGTTTCGACACAGAGATGATTATTCTAGGGTATGGAAAAAAGTTCTGGCTTAAATGGAGTGACTTGGACCATGGGCAATGTGGCTCTAAACTCTCTTCATTTCACAAAGGCACCCAAACATGAGTCAGTGTGGATAGCCACTTCCTTATTTGGGATGGGATGTTCATGTTCTATATATAGGACTGGGTTAAAAAACATGTTAAACCATATCACTCTATCACATGAAAGCAAATCATCAAATGGAGTGGAATGAAAATACTGTAAACATGCATTTCAAACTGAAAGCAACCTCTTTCAATCAATCAATCAATCTTTATTTTATATAGCGCCTTTCATAGTGGACCACCATCACAAAGCGATAGTGAGGAACAATGCAAATACATTAAATACAAATCTTTAACAATTGTAGGATACTACGTGTAAAACTTTTTTTTTTCTAATATGGTGTATGTATATTTATATAACATAGCTACACTGTTGTATTTATTTATTGTTGACTGACAGCAGGGCTGATTTAATTGACATTATTCCCAATGAATAAAATCTGTTTTTTGTTTTGTTGTATGTAATGCAGTTGAACCATGTGGTTTCAGTTTAATGAAACGTTGGATTGGAGGCAGCCAGGCGCTGTTTCTAATTAGTGTAATATATAAATTGCTTTTTTTTTCCCACTGAATCCTTTAGCTGTAGAATACCTGCTTTTCATTCTTATTAATCCCAGCATGTGTATTTTAGTTTGAAGTTTGCTCTGTCACTTGTCTTCACTGAAGGCACATCTCAGATTAATTGTACCTGACAAGATTATTTGCTCAGTTCTAGAAGGTGTTAGATTGTCTGATTTTGTCTGTCGCGCTGAATGGCACAACTGCATACTAACACAGAAAAGAGAATATTCAATTGCATTGTTTCATTGACCTTTATGTCCTTTAAATCAAATGCAGAACTTGTTTAGTGGTGAGGAAAAAACGTATAAAAATGCAGTTCTGTTTAATTTTTTTTGTATTATTTTTTATTTTGCATAACGTAACACTCTGGGACATTGCTATAAAATCCTTTGATTGCAATTTTGGTTGAATTTGTAGATCTGTACATATTCAGCTTCCCTTTCTTAATACATGTTTCTTAAACAAGCAAACAGACAGTCAAACCTATGATGATGAGCATCCGTATATGAGGACTATCCTTCTGGCAATTAACAAAATACGGTCGACTTGATTGGAAAAATATACTGTAATAATTATTTAATTTGAAAAGTCACCTTTAATAAAGAAAAAAAGTATCACATTTGTATGGTTATTATCGGTTATTCGATCTAAGATAATCAAATCTTCCCCACTGTTTTACAAATGGCTCTAGGCAACAAGCAACATGTTTTCTAATTACAGCTCTGTAGCTTTGTGATGCTGTTTTAATAATACAGTATGCCGTGGTTCACAAGAGACGCACTAATAGGAACAACAGAATTCTACATGTTGTAGATAGCAGCGAGGCTGGAAATAAGCATGTTTTAAACAGAGCTGTTTGTGTTGAGTTCATAAGCAAGTGTTAAAAATAGCTCCTTGCAGAGGTATTGTTTTGACCTCCTAAGCATCCGCAATATACAGACTTTTTTTTTTTTTTGTAAGTCACCCTAAAAAGTCGCATGTTTGTTGTTACAGAGGCCTCGGCCCAGTAATGAATGTGTGTGTGGGCTGACCATGCCATTTAATAAAATGCATTCTGTTTCAGTCTGAAGCAATGAACATAATGATTCACACAACCTTTAGGAAGCAAAGAAATGTTGAAGTTAAGCTAGCCGGTCTAGGGCAGTGTGTTAAGGATGCTAACATGACTTGTACAGCTATGGCCACAAGTTTTGCATCAGCCTATAGAAGTAACACATTGTGCGTCATAGTCGAATGAAACCTGCTGAATAATGTCATGTTAACCTATTACATACCGCTTTGTAGCTTTCCATATACTTCACAAAAAACTAACATGAAATACTGTACTACTATTATGGCTTCCGGTAGACTTTTGCAATATCATTTTGTAGTTTCTTTGATTACATGATGTTAAATAAAATATCTAAATTATGTTCCTATAAAAAAAAGGTATCTCAATCCTAAAATTGTAGGATTTGGCCATTTAGTTTTTTCCAAGTTCTCAAAATTATTTGGAAAAAAATGATAACTGTAGACTAGTGGTGCACGCAGCACAATTATTAATTCTCACGAATGATTTATGTCCCAGAACGTGTGAGTGTTTTTAATGTAATGTAAAGTTAATTAGCTGATGTGAAATTCAGTAAAGCAGGCTGACATTCTTTCACTTTTTTTTAGTGCACAGCAATTTGCAGACCCTGTCTGTTGTCCAGCTGTGTTCTTGCCTACTTGACCTAAACTCAAGCAATGCTGACTTGATTGGCTGATTTCCGAATCTGTGTACTTCCTAGGGCCCCCCTCTATCTCCCAGCCTGAAAACATGGCCTGTACTTTCATAGGATCTGGAGTTTAGAAGCAGGATTAAATAAAACAATTCAACAGGAATGTTTGGATTGGAAAGGGGAAGGAGAAGCTCACAAATAGGGTTTGTTTTCGTAAATCCTTAACATTTACAGCGTTCATCGCAAAAACTTGGCAAAATGCAAGTTTGAGCTGTCAAGTACCTAGGTGGGAGAACTCTTCTGCTGTCTAACCCTGTATGGAAATGATTTAATTACTAATCACTGCCTAGAAAGACCTAAAATGTAACACTAACAGAAGTGTAAAATACAGTAGAAATTATTTATTAAAAACGAAAGGTTACATTCGGCCCATCTTGCTTGTTTGGTTGTTAGTAGCTTATTGATCCCAGAATCTCATCAAGCAGCTTCTTGAAGGATCCCAGGATGTCAGCTTCAGCAACATTACTGGGGAGTTGGTTCCGGACTCTCACGATTCTCTGTGTAAAAAAGTGCCTACTATTGTCTGTTCTAAATGCCCCTTTATCTAATCTCCATCTGTGACCCCTGGTCCTTTTTTCTTTTTTCAGGTTGAAAAAGTCCCCTTTGTCGACATTGTCAATACCTTTTAGAATTTTGAATGCTTGAATAAGATCTTCTTTGTGGGACTTTTGTCCTTTTTATAGGTTTATTTAGTTGTAGCGTGGAAACCAAATGAAAAATATTGATTCCCAAATGTTACTTTCAAACAGCAGCCAACATCAGCTGATGTCCCTCTCCTATTCTAATAGAGTAGCTAGAAGAAAGCATTTAGAAATTAATATCATTACTCACAATAACGGCCCAGCTGTCCAGGGCTATAGAGAGGTACTGGTAAATATTAACTAGATTCCCCCATTGATTTACATGTGTGAAGGCCTTTCCCGAAGGGACCACTATACCAGGATTAACACTCGTACACTGTATTTACATTCCCATAGCCTGTCTGGGGAACCGACTAAATAATATAATGTTCCCATGATTCCAAATCTGGACTGTCCAAGCTAAATACAGAGACATGGAAGCATGAATCAATCAAATGTTTTTGCAGTCTTGCAATTATTGTGGTGTCCTAGGGTTACCAGGAATTTCAATTACGCTGTTTAAATAGAGTTCCAGTGCTATGGGGGAGTTGTTTTCTTTTACACTTAAGTTTCCAGCATTTAAAATGTGCTCAGTCATTGCTGTTCCTGTTATCCAGCTGAGACCACTCCCAATGGAGTCTGTTCCGGGTTTTACTTTCAGCCCAACTTTTGTTTCCCTGTCAATGGCATGCCAACTGCCTCTCTTTTCCAAATACAACACTCTTATCTCTAGGAAGGAGGCTGCAATAGGCTTGCCTGAAGGAAAACTTTTTCAACTCTTGTGCTCAAACTTGCACATGACAGGACTGTACAGTGAATTGACTGGCATGGAGAGAAAAACTTTTCTTTAATTCAAAAAAAAAAACTAAACTAAAACAAGACAACTTTTTTTGCATTGAAGAAGAAGAAGAAGAAGAAGAAGAAGAGGAGAGCACTTGTTGTCACAGAGGACTATATTCCAACATGTCAGGGACAGGCAAGAAAAGTTCAGGGAGACCCTCCTATTACTACAGGCTGCTGGGGAGAACACGGCTTCAGAGGCAGAGAAGTAGATCCAGGAGTCGCAGCAGACCAGCAAACAGGGGTAATTCAGAGAGCAAGCTTGCACCTGAACACTCTTACTGGATTTACAGTGTGTGTGATACAGAGCCTTCTCCTAGGTCACTGCTGAAGTGTCATGTGTAAATATTGATCTGAGACTGAGATTTTTCTCAGTTTCTTTGTTCCAGCACCTCTTTTTTTTGCCTTTTTCTTATGGATTTTGTCTTGCTTTTATCGGATCGGTATTGTTAATATGCAAGTTGAAATTAATATGAAGGAGGCTGGATCTGAAATTTACAGCAGAACAATTTAGCCGGTTCATGCTTGTCTTTTTTTTGCCCAAATTCTTAACCTGCTTAAGACCTTGCGGTTACAGAACCATGAGTCTTCTAATAGTCTTTTGGTTTTAGTTGTTGCTTTGGAATCTGTGTTAAGTTCATATATCATGTGTTGGGGCCTGTCTTATTGGAAGAGTCATCTTGTGCAGTTTTATATTTAAGTTTTCACACTTTCTACACTATTGACCCAAGCATCCTGGTTACACAAAATAGTGTTGAGTAGGTTCTCATGAACTGTTGCAATGTCTAGCTACGGTGTTGTTTGTTTTAACCCTAGATTCAAACAGCCATCCATCTGGAATACTTTTAGTTAAGTCTACCATTGCTAATCAAGCGAGACATTTAATTTACAGACTGGCTTTGTTTAGAGCTAGTTTTAACGTGTGCAATGCTATCGGTTTCCAATTTAATGAGCACACGCTGTTCTCTTCTCATGTAAGTATGCAATCGGTTTTATTATGCATCACCAAGCACTGCTTCCAGCTTTTTACACCCTTTGTGTCAGGGAAGCTGCAAAGGGGAAAGTAATGTCTTGTGGATTGCAGGTCTCCTGCAGCCATGCTGTACAAACTCAGCATCTGGGTTGGGCTTCACTAATTAGGATACAATGGGTTTACTTGTAAACAGAAGATTGCCTCAGGGAGGCTAATGGACTAAGATTATTTTGTTAAATAATGATCTGCTCCAAATACTATTAAGGAAGCTGCTTTTACACCGAGCATCATTAAGGATGAGGGCTGTGTATAATCTGTTTCCAATTCAAAATGATCAGCCATGTGCTTGTTCATGTTTCAGGATACAGAATAGGAAACCAGAGTAAGTGCTGTTTACTGGAAAGCGTTCTTCATATTTTGCGATGCTTGTGACAGTTATCACACGAGGGTCTTTTTTATAACCTGATTGTTCACCCATCTTTATTTGCCAGAGCTCTGCGTATTCATTAAAGTAAGAAGGAGGAGCCTAACCTGTATTACTAGGAACAGCTGATTAGAAACTGGTTTCCTTGTTTCTGAGGTCAACCAAACAGGAACTTTTTTGTGAATAAATTATCATTTAAAACAATGCGTGTTTGAATAGTAACCTTAACCTCTGCTCTTCTTCTCGCCCTCTGATACTCTACAGACTGGGCTGTAATGTGATCTGTGTAACTTCACAATCACAGGGCACCTGAAGGACTTTCAGTTTTGCAAGCTTCCTTTTATCAGTGCTCTTTTGTTTAAACAACACAGAAGGAACTCACATTACATCATTGGATCACCAGCTGCAATTTTTTTTTTTTTTTTTTTTAAAGCAGTAGTGAAGTTTTTTTTTTTTTTTTGCATGGCGTGTAAAAATATCTACACTAAACAAATGCCTGTGTTTTGTTTTCATTAAAAAGGGGTTTTCCCCAAGAGATAGCCGTCAGTCATTCAACCAAATCGACTATTTTATTATTTGGCTCAAGCTCCACACAAGCGAGAGTCATTGTTGGTGTTGATCAGGGTGAAACACCATTCCAAGTGAAGAAACAGCTGCTTGGATTTGTGATGATGTCTGTTCTCCACAGAGTGGAAGACAAGCAGCAATCATCACAGACCCAAGCAGCTGTTTTTTCACTTGTTTCACGTGGGCTGTTAAATTAGCCCAATCAACAGCAATGCCCCTTCACCTGATTTCTGTGGAGCGCTCAGTCCGAATAATCAAACGATCAGCTCATGCAGCTCTGTTGTTAAAAATATGCCCATGCAAAATTCAACGAAATTTGCAGCAATACAACAATTACTTTACAGGTAATGTAGCCTAACTCATTTACCTATGGAAACGATTTACACACATGTAGTATTCTCAAGTCAAATGCTGTGATTATATTAAGCCTATTAAAAGCTATGATTATTATTTTTATTTAGCAGACGCCTTTATCCAAGGCGACTTACAGAGACTAGGGTGTGTGACTATGCATCAGCTGCAGAGTCACTTACAACTGCGTCTCACCCAAAAGACAGAGCACAAGGAGGTTAAGTGACTTGCTCAGGGTCACACAATGAGTCAGTGGCTGAGGTAGGATTTGAACCGGGGACCTCCTGGTTACAAGCCTGTTTCTTTAACCACTGGACCACACAACCTCCTACGAAATTGCTGTATATTGCCTTCAATTTTAAGGAACCAGTGGATAATCATCGCTTTAATTTTTTTTTTTTTTTAAATGAACCAGATTCTACCTAATCCAATTTGAGGTTGAAATGAAATGATGACTCTAGTTAAGCGCATTACAGAAAAAAAGTATAAAGTCAAACAAGTTTGGACATTATTCAGTTTTGAGAATCCAGCCTGTTAGTGTTCAGTGTATGCCAGGTTGTTGTGTAAGAGCCTATTTTCATTCTTAGTAATTCTGTATAGGCTTTAATTTCTGGCAGATGCCTTCAACACCGGATAGCCCACGGGCCTGAATTCTTCAGCAGTACCTTACATCACTTCAACACTGATCAAACCCACAGTGAAAACAGTATTAATTGTAGCTCCAGTGTTTGGGTTATGTGTTTAAGAAGAGGCCAGGTGGAGCTGTACGTGCTAGGATACCTGAAAATATCTGGACTTTTTCTTAGAATCTGGGCCTTAAACATTATCCCACTACATCATCCCTTTCCTGTGAATGGATTTAAAGCAGAGTCCGTTTTCATAACCTAGTACCAGATTCCCCTGGATCATAGTTAGGGTTTTAAGTGATAAGGTGAAAGCCGTGTTTATCCTGTTAGCACAGGAAGAACACTGGGGAATGGTACGTTTCTGTGTATGCTGCCCCCTACCCTAGCTCATGGTGCAGTTTACTGTGATTACTATCTATGTCTCAACACTCTGCTGGGCAACACCAGAAAGAAAGGTTAGGGTCAGATCCCTTTAAGGATGGGTACAAAAAAAAAAAAAACTTAAAAAATAAACATTGCAATAGGCACAGAAAAACAGCAGCCTTTATCATAACTCTGTTTATTTTTAAAAAAGGCCCAAGTACTGGTTCGGTAGGATGTAAGTGTTTTTCCTACCCAGTGCCAATATAATTATTATTATGGTATAACATACAGAGCCACACAGGGCATGCGGTTATTATAATACACACAGGTGGTGAAATCTGTAGATCACAATATCCAGACACTGTATCTTCTGCAGTACTGATGCAGAAATGTAGGTGGCTGATTCAGGACGTCCTTTTGTACACGGAGGCGCTAAAAGATTAACTTGTACTCCCTTCGTTTCCCACATGTCATTTGCAGCGATGGCAATTTATTTTGCCAAATCAAACAGATACATCTTACTCAGGAAGGACTGAGCGGGTAATAATACACCCTTACTGTGCACTGGAAAATCGTATACTTAACAGGATGTTACTTGGAAAAGTTAGTGCATACTTTTCTAGAGCCAAACTGTGCTTTGTTTGTGCTTGGGGTTTATTCTTGTTAACTTTATTTTTTTTAAAATATATATTCTCCAGTGCTGTGTCCTTAAAAGGTGTATGAAAGGGCGATTATTTTTAACATGACAGTTTGCACAGTCTTGATTTGAGGAGTCTTTGTAAATGTTTTTCTTCACTTGCCAATAAAAAGTCTCTGTGAATATGATGATTAAAAAAAAGAAGTCTGGATCTAACAAGGTGAATGGCGTGCACTCTGAACTTTGTTGTGCTGTTTGTTGAAGCTGGGTTTGAGGCTCCTGACAGTGGAAATATAACAAGAAAGGTGTGCAGACAGCTCAATATGGGGCTATTTTTTGTGAGAATAGAAGACTGATGAGAATCGAAGCCTGTGGCTGTTCCTGCTGACCGATCTTCATACTCCTTTTCAGTAAAACATGTTTCATGCTTGGACTCATAGGGGCGCACTGTGTTTCTGTGGTTGACCCATTTGGTTTCTTGATGTTTTGCCCAAATAGCAAAGCCTGATCTGGAGTCAGGAGTGCAGACAGTGACTGGAGATGAACTTTGTTGTCAAAGAAATAGAGTTAAACAGAACTTGCAATGTTCAGGGTTCTTCAACTGTTTTAACTGGGCACTCTAGTATACTTTGCAATTTGTAGTGACGTAAGCATTGTCATCGCCACAATATACCGCGCCACAAAAAGTAAAGAAAATATTCTGAGTGCAATACTGTTAGCAGAACGCAACATCCTGTATTTAGAAAGGCACTACCGCAGTGAAAGCTTATTTTTGCCAGGTTAAACAACACAACAAACAAAAACAACCACATATTACATTACAGTATGAATCCACGTCATGTCAGGTGGTGAAGAGGAGGACAGTATCGTCTCACCATCACAAGACTCATTGAAACGACTTTCCAAAACCATCAAGTCTTTCTTAGTAGAAGCCGCTGTTGAACTTGACCTGACAAAATCCCCCCGCTCTCTTAAATAAAATCTAACAAAAACAGTCTTTCATCGTGTTCGGCATGGAATGAAAGATGAATACCGGATCTAGGAAACACACACACTGTAGAGCAAGCCATTCCAATGTCCTGTTAAATTTGTTTTACTTTTCAAATAGCTTTTTTCTTCTTATATTCAAATGTTCTGTTCATATTAATGAACAGAACATTTTTTGCACAGGTAGAGGCTGACTGCAGCTAAAATAAACATATGATAACGGAGAGCCTAATTACTTGATTGATTGGTTTGTAATAGAGAATTAACTACTATTTATTTTTTCGATAAAAAGCTATAATACAAAGGTATATCGTTCTCGCATTGCTGTCCATGTTTTCCGTAAACACTGCCTCATCTTTCCTTGGCCCTGGTTTAAAGTCTTCTCACATGGCACCACTGTGCCGCAATCCATGTATTGTCCCAGAAAACATTTCCCAGCCGCGCTGTGGCTTGTGTCATGTTATCTTGGATGTGAAGTGTAAATAGTGGATTTCCCCTCATTGTTTTTGTACTGATGGGAACATGTGAGAGAGTCCTGAACACTGAATCAGTTAATTACAGGAATTTTAGGCTGTGATGTCATGTACAATAAGTATATATGTAAGATTATTATTATTATTTGTTTATTTAACAGATGCCTTTACCCAAGGCGACTTACAGAGACTAGGGTGTGTGAACTATGCATCAGCTGCAGAGTCACTTACAACTACGTCTCACCCGAAAGACAGAGCACAAGGAGGTTAAGTGACTTGCTCAGGGTCATAGAATGAGTGGCTAAGGTGGGATTTGAATCGGGGACCTCCTAGTTACAACCCTGTTTCTTTAACCACCGGACCAGTGGTTCAGTCGAACATTTGTTGATTCTTGAGATGTAGATAAAATAATATTTCGATATCCCTGCTGCAGTGGAATATCTCATGTCCCAGACGGAAGGGTTTCATACCAATCTCTCAGAGGAATTTTTTATTTAAAAACATGGTGTATGTTGTAATAGGCTTTAAGTGTAGCATTACAGAGTACAGCGCAAAGGTTTTTATGATTCATTGATTTGTACTAAGAGTTGTTTTTGTGTTTGTGTTTCAATGGACGGTTCATCATGCGTGCAGTTCAGCTACAGTACATGTACTATATAATCCTGCCTACAGACCCCCCGGGACACTTAAAACAAGATTGTGCAATTAGGAATAATTGTGAATTTTATTCCGAAGGGCATACATTTTTTAAAACAAATAAACCAGAATGTGGCTTGCTCTCCGCACGTTGGTTGTGTTCAGCGTTAGTCTGCAGGAGGTCTTGGTTGGCTGTATTTTTTTAATGGATTATGTTGCTTTTGTTTCACTGCAAGAAAACCAAAACCAAGCTGTTGTTTTTGATCTTTCCCTGAGCAGATAGATATCCTCTTTGTAGTTTGGTGCCTGTTTTTGAAGTGGAGCTTATTGACAGGGTTTGCAGCCTGTCATTCACATCGTGTTTCTAAACAATGTCTGACTAAATCCAAACTGCTTGTGATCTGTGTTGTTGTGCAGAGAGTTCATTAGATCTTCAAAGGGCAAAATGAGTTGCCATCTCAGCTGCAGTGCTAGTCTGGGCAGGTGTAATACATTCCAATAGCATGCATATGCTCGGAGGAGAGGAGGTAAACACACTCCTGTGAACCATGCCTATACCCATTTCAAATACAGTAGGCACCAGCTCAGACCTTCCAAACCTTCCAAAGGATGTCCTTTCCGTTTAGGTTGAAATGAATATTACAGCATTGAGTATGAAGTTGAGTTTGGGCACCATCTCTTGCTCTTCATCCAGAGTTTTGGAGCCACAGTGGGGCCTATTTTGACAGTGTTTTGTGTTCATTTGTAATACATCAGTATTGAAATAGAAAAACAATTTGACCAAACTAGAACCAAACAACTGAGTGCTAAGCAACATACTTTCTCACCCCCCCATTAGCTCTGTCAATACTATAATTTGCCTTTTCTTTTGCTGCAAATCTGTCGATTTTGTTGCTTGTATTTTTCACATAAACGTGGACCCAAACCTTCTCAGCACAATAAAGAGGGTAGAAAATGGATTTTAAAAGATTGGACAGCACACCCATCTTGAGCTGTTCATTATACTCGCTTTTTTTTGTTGTTGTCAGTGCTGTTGTTGTTTTTGATTTTGTTTTTGAAACTTTACCAGGGATTGGAGCAATAGGAGAAATGCATTATTGTAAAATGGAATGTGGGACTGGAAAAAAAGTCACCTTTTCTGATACAACTACAGTAAGTAATCCCAGCTCTCATCATCCTCACTGAGACCTGACAGCTCCCCGGGACTCTGCTTGGCACTCGTCCTTTGATAAGCTGCTATAGTTGGATAAGGCAGAGGCTACAGTAGATATATGAAATAGAATTGATTTATTTTGAAATAAAATGTATGTAGTGTGGTTTTTTATTATGTTATCATCCTTCAAACAATGAGAAATGAACTGCCACCCAAAGAAAAGGGTCCCGCGACCCCTCCACTAAGAGAAAGAATAACACACTACTGCACATAATGGAAATCGCCTCTTATCTCAACAGCTGCGTTGGCGAATTGTGTTTGCTCTTTTACTAATGCTGCAAACTGCCTGTACAGCATTACCTAGCGCTTGCATTTCATTGAAATAACCAATCCCGTAAAAAAATGTACAGCATAATTGGCAATACGAAGTGCATGTCTGACTTTTAATAAGAACTAAGACTACCTGAATATCTGTTGACATAAGATCAAAACAATACAAGGAGTGTTTTTATTTTTTTTGTATTTTTTTTTAAAGACAACAGCGTTTTGATCGACATAACGCACCATTTATATTCAAGCAGAGACTATCTCTTTGAAAACATGTCAGGTGTTTTAGACACAGATATGGATTGTACAAAACAAAAGATACGATGACAGGCTGTGATTTTTTAACAATCATTTCCCTTTTGGTTTTTGACAGGCAGTGTTTTATACCAGCCTTTGGAAGCCAGCTCTTTTTAGCAATACAATAGGAAAGAAATTTATGTTTAAAGATGCCAGACCCTGTCGGCCACGCTGGTATTTTGGTAAACAAGACTGGAACATTAGCTAACTAATTAAGCATGAATATGCAGGCCCTAATATCGAATGCTTTAGGGAAAAGGAGTAGCGAAAAGGAAGAAGGATACAGCAAGAAGATGTCATGCATGCAGAATACTTTATTAAACAGCAAATAGCTTCATTTTATTTTTCCCTTGCTATGTTGTGGTGTTTTCATTCGTCTTGAGTGGTTCTGTGAGCATGCCTGGAAATTTCTCATGCGACAAAATGGGCCTTGCAGCTTTGTTGGCCCCGCTTACCCTCTATTGCGTTGAAAGATCACATTGTCACATGGTTGAAATGGAATGAGGATATCCATTCAGTTCCAGGTAGGTGGGATCTTCAGACAAGTAGCGCAAATAGGGTTACAATATGACTCCATTTACACTAGGACTGTTTGGGACAGTTCATTCTTTTCAGCTACGCACAATGTATTCTGGGAAGTGTAGTCCTACTGTGAAAGGTACCTGAGACAGGTAAAACATACCATAATGCATTGGGATCTGAGTTGAATAGCTTGAACTGTCCCAAATTATCCTAGTGTACATGGAGTCATACAGTAACCCTAAGCACAACGCAAGTTCAAAATGATAACTCAATACTGAAGCAACATAACCACTCTGAATTATTGCACACATCAAAGGACAGGTGGAAAAAAAAAATACATGTGAAGCTACTTTCTCTTAAACTCCCTTCAAAGTAGGATCAGATCTGCAGAATGGCAGTAGAAAATAGTCTTGATTATATGTTGCATTTGTTTTAAATAACTGCTACAGCTGCTGGCTTAGCCTATTGCCTCTTTAAGGCATGGCACTGTGGATCACACAGAATAGTCTCCTGATCAGGCACCAAGCATATTGTTACTGGTGGGGCCTCATTGCGCTGCATGTACTGTGCCAGTGGTTAAGTCACATTCACATTTCTACACTAGAGAAAAATGACTCAGTCCCTCTGTCCTGGTCAGGCAGTACCCCTCACGGGAATGGCAGAGTGTTATTAGCTGAACACTGTCTTTCTGATACACAATGGACCTGAATGGCAGAGGTTAGCTTCAAGGAAATGCCTGCAGCTTTTGTGGTTTTGTGTATAATTCCTTCAAAGTTATTTTGTTGCAGAGTAGAAGAATGAAAAACACATAAATTCAAATATTATACTCCGGATCTTAATCTCCCATCAACTCAAATAGTCATAAAACCCATATGGGAGTGTAACACAGGCTGTTTGTTAAATAATAAATCTCAGGATATGACGATGTGATAGACTGGACAACGAACAGTATAGCTTTCTGCTTCATGTTGTGGCTTTTTTTTAAGTTTCATGGTGTTTTTTTAAAGCTGCTTACTTTTTTCTGAACTAATACTGCGTCTGCAATGTTAATTTGCAGTTTTGAAGCATTCTAAAAAAAATCTGAAAGCCTGAAGCAGGGTCTGCTTGGTACAGTTTATTCATATTCCGTCACCTTGCAGAATCTGTAATACATTTTTCTTGAAGAACCATCTCTCCAGTTCTCAATGGATTCAGGAATATGACCCTAGTGCTCTCCAGTTAGAAATAAAGAGGACATCAATTCTTATTAGGCATCGTCTCAGACAGTGGATTAGTATTTTTGAAAGTATAACGCTACAGATGTTAACTAATAGCTGCATTTCTCTATCTCAATCTAACGAGCAACCTGTAAAAGATGACCTTATAGTACAATTTATCTGGCAGATTGCAGAAGGCTGGAACTGATGTTTCTGACCTTTGACATATTGCAGTATAAAACGATCTCCTGTCGGAACAAGACTTGCCAAGCCAAGCGTGAGGCTGTTCCTTTAATGGGCTTTATTGCAATTAATCAGGAATAATGTTCTGTAACATCGTTTGTACACTGCTGGCACTGGTGTGATACAGCAAGAGCACCTATCGGAGGAAGGTTTGCATTGAAGCTTATGATTAAAAATCACTGTTTCAGGTGCCAAAATGAAAGTACTGTATGTTTGCTATGTTTGTTGGTTTTGTTTTCTTTAGTAACATGAGGTTATAATGACCAACTATAAGAAAAAGAAACAGGTTCTGCAATTTTGCAAGATGCATGTGTTGAAAATATTTGTTTCCGGTACAAAATTCAGATTCGTCTTTGATAAAAGCTGTGAATTCTGCAGCATGTACAAGTGCAATTAATTTACAAAATGAATCACCATTAAATCAACAAAGAATCACCCATCGTTGAATCAGTTTATCATAAAGGAGGTGTTTTTTAATCAGGTTTTAAACAGCACTGTATCTACATGCAGCTTACTACTCTGTCAGTTCTGCTTGGGCAAGTAACACGGGTAGTGAGGAAGATGTCTCCGGCACGCACAGCTGTGTGATTTTACACACAATGTGCTGGAGGTCTCTGAGCCTGCGACTCACAAGTGTAGAGCTGTCTGTGTATGCAAAGCACGTCTCGTCTTGCTTCTTTCCCCCTTACAGACAGATTGTATCACGTGCATTGTGCTGCTTATCATGTCCTTGACATTATTCTGTACAGAAATGACATGACACACTGTACATTGCTTGCCATTTGACTTCGGAATCTATGACAACGTCGTTTCGATGCATCTTGAGGAGGCTTGGTGGTCCAATGGTTAAAGAAAAGGAGGGTTCCGGTTCAAATACCAGCTTAACCACTGACTCACTGTGTGTGACCCTGAGCAAGTCACTCAACCTCCTTGTGCTCCGTCCTTTGGATGAGACGTAAAACCAAGGTCCTATTGTAAGTGACTTTACAGCAGCAGTTGTTCACCCCCTAGTTTCTGTAAGTTGCTTTGGATAAAAGCGTCTGCTAAAATGACTAATTAATGGTAAAAGCTGGAATCAGAAGCACAGACAGGTATCCTGTCACGTTTTCAGCTCCATTGTAGAAACAACAGCATTGATCTGCAAAGTGAAGGATTATTCCCTAAGAGATGGGATCTGCTCCAAAAGCTTTTTGGCCTACTTTCCGATTTCATAAAACAATCACATTAGTTGGTTTAATTGGTCAGCAAACTGTTGCTTACTAACTGTTTACTAGATGTTGGGGCTTTGTTTACAATTCTGTGGGATAAAGGGATGCACAAATCTTGCTTGTCATGAATAATTCCAGATGGTTATCAGAAATCACAAAACGACCACTTGTAAATGAATGCCAAAGCTGGATATGAAAGACTTAAGCCTGCAAATAAATCTGCAGTTTCCCTAAAATAACTAAAACTTATGTGGAGCTGCAGCTGTTATCATTTGATGGCTTGTGTGGTAAGACATACACGGTTAAGGAATAGATAGATGTAATTTTGCTGAAATATACACCCATCGCTGTTTGCATTACGCTACCGGTTATCGTTTGTATTCACCTTTTTCCTATTCAAGGCAGATAGCTGTGGATTTGCAGGTTTTTAAAATTGATATTACATCTCCACGGGTCACCGCAAATAGTGTAGAGGGGAATAGCATAGCTGTATAAATTCATGAAGCTGCAAATGACACGAGAAGGAAAATAACTGTGAAATGCATAAATCCCTTTTGGTATGGTATAGATAAGCATAGATAGGAACAATGACCCATGCTAAAATCTAGGGGTTGATGGCATCATTTGGTTTCTAAAAGCTTTCTATTCTTGTAGTTTTTGGTTTTGCTGCAGACTGGTGCTGAATTTATAGATTGGAATCACAGCATGCGCAAGTACAGAAGGTGGCTGTGTTTCTATGGGAACAATGCACGGTAATGGTGACAATTGCCGTTCATGGCTATGCCTGTCTGTGTAGACCTAAGGATGTCACTTACTGAAGAAGAAAAATCGCAGGCATTCTTAAAACATGAAAGATTCAACTTGTTTATTTATTTTGATTTATTTTTTCAATTGTCATTTTGTAGAGAAGAAAAAAAAAAAGATGGATTTCATTTTGAGCACGCTGCTCAAGGACAGCAGGATGTATGCGTGAGATTTCATCCCTGTTTACACAGCGTGACTGTGGCAGCCGAGTCCTTGACAAAACTGCCAGAGAAGTAGAAAGGGTTTAGGTAACAGACATTATGAGTTCTGCAAGTTTTTTCATTGTTAAGTTTTATTATTGCACCCTGGGCAGTACCCTGGTTGAAGTTTTTACTAAAGCATCGTAGACACTTACAGTTGATAAGTGTTCATCTTTGTAACCCTGGGTCCTGTTCACAAAGATTTATTTAAAGCTCAGTAGAGCTTTGTTAAAGATCTAACAACAGAACAAAAGCATGATTTGTGTTACTGTGTGTACCGTATATACTGTATCGTGGGAAAGGGCGGGAAGTATTTGCCCTCCCAACCACAAATTCCTAGTCACACCTCTACTGTGTACCAAGCATCACAGCAAGCGTACAGAGACCATTTAAACCCCTAGTCTACCTTGTTTCTCCTATTGAAGATAAAATAAGTGCCTTCAAGTACATAGAGCAGAACACAGAACCAGCTGTCAGTATAAAGGCCTTATTACGATGGAAGAGTGGAAGACTGAATGGCTGGTAATAGGGCTCTCTCAAGGTCAGGCTGCTGCCAGTGCTCCTCAACCCCACTCTTCATACATCACTTTCTCAATGCTTTGTCCTAGTGGCCTTTTACCAGCTGAAGTCAGGAAACATTGTGTGATATAATAGAGGTGCAAAGCCCTTAGAAGGGCCACAGGATTTGTTGTTACATTCCCTACCCAGAGTGTAGTTGCTAAATCATTTTTATATTACAGTGGAAATTAGCACCAACATGACAAAGTGAAGTTCAAAATTCAGCCATGCAGTGGTTTTGCTGTGCCAGTGCAATACTGTACTGACACTGTTGTTGTTTTTATTATTATTATTTTCTATTATCATATTACCCGTGCTTCAATAACAGCCTGGTTTGGACCACTGACAGTAGCCTGGGTTTAGACGAATATCAGGGTGGGATTATACTCCTGCTTGTGCAACATATTCTCAGTGATTCTGTTGTTTATTATAATACACAGAGAAGTTCCTGAGTCATGTTTTGTTTTCCGAGCACATTGAACAGCCACGCAGCCAATAGGGAGTGAGCAAGTTTAAGATCATAAAAGACCAAATCTGATTTTCATTTCACCATGGTCTTGCTCTTCCTGCTTCTTCAAACTGACATATGTTAGCATGCTGGCGGGTGAATGAAGCCTTAAAGAAAGACTAACTGAAGCCGAAGAAGAAAACATCGCAGATGGCCTGAACTAGTAATAAATATGGCCTAATAAAACTCTTTTAATTATACGCAGTGATGAGAACATCTGTTTGTGAGCCGTAAAATATATATTTGATTGGCTCTTCTTATAAATGTGTTTCTGCTTACCAGGAAACATTTTAAAATATGGAGTCTAATGAAGCAAAAATAGATTAGCTACTAACTCTTTGTCAGGCGTTTTTATAACATGTTACTGCAGATGGCGGAGTGCTGTCACTTTGCATTCTGAAACCGTGATATAGTACAGATCAGAGGAGACACATTTATATTTCCCAATAAAGCCTTTATTACATTTCTTTAAGTTATATGTATTATTCAGGGTAGTCTTAGAGAAATCATTTCCAACACCGTGAATGAAGTAGAGAACACCAAGACCTAAATTAGCAGTATTGTGTAACGTAAAACCCAACCAATTATTATTTGTTTATTTAGCAGACGCCTTTGTCCAAGGCGACTTACAGAGACTCGGGTGTGTGAACTATGCATCAGCTGCAGAGTCACTTACAATTACGTCTCACCTGAAAGACGGAGCACAAGGAGGTGAAGTGACTTGCTCAGGGTCACACAGTGAGTCAGTGGCTGAGGTGGGATTTGAACCGGGGACCTCCTGGTTACAAGCCCCTTTTCTTTAACCACTGGACCACACAGCCTGCCTGCCTTATTAAAACATGTCAAATGCTTTTGTTTAATTATTTTTCATAAATGTATTGGCTTTGTATCATTCTAGCTTTTTTTTTTTCCTAGCTTCGATTTTTGGCAACAGAGCACGCTTTACAAACAGTCCCGTCCAATCAGTGCAATGTTATTTAAATCCAATCAGAATCTGCACAGTATCGTCAGTCGTCCTGGACTGTATCTGCAGACGAAGACCCTTGGTTTGTTTTCTGTAAGTTTTATGCAATATTTTTTTCTGGAAGATGTTTCTAGATGATTACAGTCAGAAAGATGAAAGCTGAAAATGAATTTGGCTTCTAAAGTTGTACAACAAAATATGAGGTGCTGTCAGTAGACAAGGAAAATGACATTGTATTCCATGGTTGGTAAGGCCTCCCATAGCTATTAAGCACCACAAGCTTTGAACCTGAAACTTATTCATGCTGTGATAGTCATTGTCAAGAATGATGGATGAAAGTTATTGAAAACTCAAACAAGAAGCTTTGTCATGTACCAAGATGACTTGATTTCTCTGTCATTCCATATTGGAAAACACATGTTTTTTTTTTCTAATATAAATTCACAGTTAGTTGAGTGTTATGACTGATTATACTGTATATCTTACCACAAAGAGTGACTCAGTGAGGAATACTTCATTTAAAATTATCTTCAGGCATAAACCTATCATCAATAAAAAAATTAGGCTGCAGTGAGCAATTAAACGGTGGACACCGAAGCCTGTTCTTATAATGCTGACTTGCACCCATGGTTTAAGACCATATCATAGGTTTCAATATGTTTAACAGCTAAAGTTTATCATGGTCATGATGATGAATGCAAATGCCAATTGGAAGTAACTGAAAGGGAAGGAAAAACACATGCATATTAAATTATCATTAGTGTAATTTAAATTCTCCATAGAGAGTGCATTCTAGTACTATGAACACTACCATTACACTTAACTGGTCCAATTCAATTCACTTTTGAGATGGAAATGGTTCCATTTATAACAAGGGGAAAAAAAGATTGCTTTAAAACATAGTTCAGTCTATTTCTCTAGTCACTAGAGTCACTTTCAACAATGTCTAGCCTGAAAGACAGAGCACAAGGAGGTTAAGTGACTTGCTTAGGGTCACACAATGAGTCAGTGGTGGAGCTGGGATTTGAACCGGGGTCCTTCTGGTTATAAGCCCTTTTCTTTAACCACTGGACCACACAGCCTCCTCAAGATGCATTGAAACGATGTCATCATACATTATTGAGTGTTTATAGTTCTAGTTATAGTTGGACGGAGAAAAAGAATCAGGTCTGTGAGATGCAACACTGGCACTGCAAAGCAAAGGCTTTTGGTACTGTAGCAAGTCAGAGCTTGAAAAGAAGCATTTTAGTGTGATGTTTTCGACCAAAAGCACTGTGAAACTTGGTACAAAATACTTTATTTGAAAAAAAGCAGACAAACACGATTTGAGTAGATAATTAGGGAGACAAAACTAGAAAACATGAGATCCTTTCTACGCAGCCAGCCAGGTGTGTTTTCACCTCTGCACCTGTCAGCAGGAGAAACAAAGGCTTCAAAAGATCTGCCTGCACTGTAAAACACCTCTGTGGCAGGCTTCCTGTGTTCTTTATAGAAAGAGGGTCGTTTATTATAAAGAACGAATCTAAATGAATATGGAACTCAGATTAGATTTCTTTTGAACAGTGATTAGGTGATGCTTTTTGTTTAATCATGTAGCTAGCCTGAACTAAATGAACTTGGCAGAGCGCTTACCTTGTTGCTTCACGGATCTTAATCAGAACAATATAATTAAACCCCAAATCGACCTATTTCTATGCACACTTGCAGGTGCCTTATTTTGTAGTGCTGCGCTTCAATGGTCAAGATCTTCAAAAGAGGACCCTTGTTAATATGCTATTGTAGTGTTTCTGAATAAACATTAAGAAAAGCCCCACTGTATGACAGATAAGCCACTCCACTTCCTTTATCAGATGCCCACCTAAAACAAAATCCAATCAAGTGTTTCCTTTGAGCTAAATCCAATGTAAGTCACTTTGATTGAGAATAATTCAGCAAACACAATGTGATGCCAGGCTACAGCACCAGATGTTAAAAAACTGGGAGACAACAGAAGGGGCATTCTCTCTTGGGGCCCAGTGTCTTTGCTTCTGATGCCCGCGATCTGCTCAGCGCCTAAGGATTACAGGGGAGGCTTTAGCAGGTGTCGGGTACCATTTCTTGAAGCTGGGATATATTCGAAAAAAAAACAGGACGACTGGCAAGTAACCTGAGCAACCAGATGTGCACCTCCTGGGCTTTTAAATCTGAATACGCGAACCTGGATTGCCCTTTCTCGTTGCTTGAACATGCTAGAAGTCACTGTCACTTTCTCAGAAGTCAGCAGGGTCTGATTTTTCATCCCCGTTCCCAGTGGTCTGTAAAAACAGCAGCAGACCAAAAACCAGCGTCGTGAAGCAGAGCCCAGGTTTGATGGACTGCATTTTGTTGTCTCTGACAACCATGTAAAGGGATACAAATAAGCGTTGGCATTAGTAAACGTTTTAACATGACAGCCGTATAGGGACGTCTTTCAGCAGGGCTGAATGTGCAGCGTTTTACTTTTTAGGCACATGGCTGTTGGTGGGATGAAGCTGGATTTTCACATCCACAATTTAACAAATATTTTGGCTTATTAGTATAAAATTGAATTAACTCTAATACATTGCTTGGTTATACAATGACACCCTGCACACTATTAAAGTGTTAATATGTGTTCACTGCAATACATGTCAGACAAATATATACTTAGGATAACAGTATTTAGTGCTGTAATAATTGTGCTTGTTAAGAAAGATTGTCATTTGAGCTTATGCTGTTAGGACTCAGATAACACAATTGAGTATGGCTTTTATGAGAGTTGGGAATGGTTACACATTCATATTAGTGCTCTGCTGTATGTAGTATGGACAAAAGCACAACCTTAAAAAGGACCATTTAAAATCTCTACTATTAACCAGAAAGCCAGTCTGTCAAACTGAAGACTAAAGCTGCATATGTCTTTCTTTTATCTACAGGCTACCTTTAAAATTGCTATTCTGCAATCTATACTTTTGCCTGTCATTTTATTTGATTGTTTTACTATTCAGAAAGTTTTTTGAAACCTGCTATCGTTCAACCCCCAGAAGCAGTAGATTTAAGGATCGATATCTCTTCAGTGAAGGATTAAAACAATTCAGTTCTTACTGACGATGTAGTGCAGTATCTGTATGAAATGCGATTCCTGGCTTCATAATGCATCTCTTGCTTTATCGATGCACAGTTCCACCAGAAAAGGCACAAAACTGAACCTAAGAACAGCCTCAGAGAAGAAGTGATTCACCAGCACTTGAGTATGTGTACTGTCTGTGAGTACACACTCTCTAATGATTTATAATTACAAGATCTACAGGAACTTAAAGTGTCAACTTGATCAGGGGAAACAGTGCTATTAGAGATAATGTGCTGATTACTAATTAGATTTTAATAGAATATGCTAATAGGGATCATTAGTAAATATACATTCCCTGAAGCTTCAGAGAGTAATAAAGGAGTTTTACCAAGCTTGAAAGATTTGTGGTGTGCTCCGCAAGGGAACTTTAATGCGTTAATCAGCACTAATTTGCAGTAATTGTGATTTTGCATTAGGTACATACTCATTTGTATACACTACTATTGAACTGACTTGGATAAATACAGCATTCATGATAGTGTACTGAATAACATTCATTAGTGGCACAGTTTCTCTCTCATTTATATGTTCAAACTTTCAGAAAAAAAAGTCCGAAATAAATAACCCCAGAGTACCAGATCATATTAATTATTGCGTAGTTTTAAAAAAAAAAGTTAGCCTCGATATTTCCAGGACATTGAGTTGAGCACAGTGATAGACATGACATTTCAAACTTCAATATGGGGAAGTCTTAGCAGATGGCAACTTGCAGTGCATGTGACAGATCCTGCGGTCTATGATGTTATCTGTATCCTGGCTGGTTGTTAAAATAGAAATTTTAATAAAAAAGAAAGAAGAGCTCCTAAGTACGACAGACAGTAAATCATTTCCCTGGTGTTGCTATTGCACCGTTCTTTATTTTCTTAAAACAGGTTTAAATATGTTCCTTATTTATCGCTTCAAAGAATACAGTTCTGTTAGGAGTCTGAGGTTCAGAATAATTCAACACATGTCCTTTGAACACAGTGCTTGGATTTCTCTGGTGATTCCTTTATGATCTATACAACAGTTTCTGTGGCTGAAATGAGTTGCAGCAGTTCCATACGATTCCTTCTTGATGTTATTTCCTCTCTTCCCTTTAGATCTCTGATCATATCTCTTTACTCTTTCTGGTCTCTTCCTGATGCGCTCTTCTCTATTTGCCTGTACAGGATAGATGGCTTTTTGATTTATTCCCCTGTGGCTCATGATTGTATTCTTTTGAATCTACTTTTGACAAGCCTGGTGCAATTCTCTGCATCGTTTCTCTTTGTCTGCCCTTTGTCGCTTGTTGTCTAACTGTGTTCGTAACAGCCTCCCGTATTGTGTAATTACCTTACTGATCCAAATGGGAAAAATAGCATAAAGGCTAAATCAGTACACTAATACAGTATGTCTAAACGTTGGGTACTCTATAGACAGTGGCAAAGATGCAAACATGTATGTATTAGGGGATAAATCCTGCTATGCATGGTTTATTATACCAATACAATTGCATGCTATATGGGACCCATTGATGTTGCTCAATTGAAGCTACTTGCTGTGACTATAATACCCATATCTTTTGCACTTTTTGAAAAGCTGCATTTAAAATATGTGTCTGGTTTATATTGGCATAATAGTGACATTTTATTCACTTCATATCCTCTCGTTAGATTCTTGATGCAAGTGATTCCTCGCACTTGTTTATTAATGATGCCCTGTGCATCTCTTAACAGCAGTAGCAGCAGAAACCAGGTTCAAGGATGCTGCCAATAAGTGGAAGCATTTTCTACAGAGCCAGGGGGTTGAGATTTTTTTTTTTTTCCATTTTCACTTTGGCATAAATCTGATGGAACATTTCCCTTTTAAACTTTACATTGTGAATTTAGATCTACCCATACAGTATGTATATTAGGAACCTGCGCACCCCAAATCTGCAAAAGAGGTCCCTTGGACACGGTGTGCTTGAAAGAATAGGCATGGCACAGCAGGAATCCAAAGCAGAAATGATGAATGCCTGGTAGTGGACGTGACAAGTCAAAAGGTATAAGCCCTTCAGTTTATGCTTGTCCTGTAAAACATGCTTCCTTTCTGTTTCAGAGTCTCCACCTGAGAGACCAGGCCGTCGCCGCAGTATGCCAGGCAGCGCAGCGGACAAGAACACCAGCATGGAGCCGGCTGCATCCACCCCCTTCCGCGTCACGGTAAGAGCCCTCACTGGCAGAGCGGGGGAAATACGTAACGTCTCGGCAGCAAATTCAAATGAATTTTCATACAGTTGCATAAGATTGCATGGGAGTGACATCTGAATAACAAATGTTTTCTTGTTATTTTGTAGCGATTTTTTATTTTTTCTGGAAGGGGGGACAAATTGAAATGGAACACTGCAGGAGTAGAAGTTAATGCATTGGAATTTATTAGAATGTTCAGCATTTATTTAAAAGTGGAAACAATATCTCCAGTGATGCGTCTAGTAGCGTGACTCACGGTAACATGTTCAAAAAATGATGAATGCGCATTTTAAATTGTGGATTGACTGGATAAATGAACAGAAAATAATTATACAGTACTAAAATTGGCAATTGCATGAATTGTAAAGTGTATATTTTACTTATTAGTTTGTGTGATACTTTATATAGTGGCAGACTTAAGTACTGTATGAATCATGTCTCAGGGAAACGTTGGGTCTTCAAAATGGCAGTAGATTAGCATTCCGAATGTGGTGAAAAATGTGCAGAAGATCCTTCCCTTAAAAGTGTATTCCATGTTCCTTCACAGACTTAAACCATAGTGAAAAACAGAAGTACCTGATTTTTAATCAAGAGCCACAGTTCTACACATGCAAACAGTGTGTTCTTAATTCGTTGCTGTGAACCCTATACCCTATACAAAAACAAAACTGCTAACATGTTAGTTTAGTAGTGTGGTGAAATACTAAAGTAATGATTAAAACACAATATTAGTGTAAGATGTTCAGTGTCTCATTAAGTTTTAAAAGGTTTTTTTTTTTTTTTTAATATCCCCATGTTGCTAACAAAATAGTTTTTATGACCCTTGCAATAAAACAACATAAAGCTGCATTGTTGAGCATGCATTTTCTGTAATATGTCAGCATTTGCTGTAGAAATCAGTGCAAATTTTACAAGCAGATTGCAACGCTCCCGATCGTATTACATTACTGCACATTTTCAAGGTCAATGTGTTTGCTGCTTGCTTTGTACATTCATTTTAACAGAATTGTTAACATGGACCACACAGGCAAAGTTTGAATTCATTCAGATTTTTAATTTTTTTAATGAACTGAAATGGGTTTATCTTGTTTGAATACTAGCGTTACATTAATCTGCAAACAGTAAACTGAGAACTGGTTTGAATTATTCATTGGCTTTTTAAAATCACAGTGACCTTGCGGTCTTGACCTTGAGGCTGAAAACAGCTGATAATAGTACTCGTTTCACCGATCCATTTAATTGTTGGCAGTAGGGCACATTTCATTCATGCACTGGCTTTAGTACATGAAGGCTATTTGCGTCGACTGGAAGTCAATATTTTTGTTATACATTAAGATACAGCACTTACTATAGTGGCTTGTGTAGACTAAGTTACTGGCAGTAAAGCATTTTGCCTTACAAAAGTCATCAATGTAAGTACTTTGATAAGCTACACTTGTTTTAAACCGATAAACTATGGCCAAACGTTTTGAATCACCCTATAGCAGGGGTTTTCAACTGAGGGTACGTGTACCCCTGGGGTACTTCTAAGGGTCATAGGGGGTACGTGAGATGATTTAGTAATGCAAATGAAAGTAAAAAAAATATTGATCTTGAATTCATTTTTTATTTTTTTTACTGTATTATGTGATTTCGATTGAGTGGATTTCCACTGCTATGGGTGGGTGAAGCAGTTGTCTAATGATAACTTTGCTGTTGTTAATTTACGTTACGTTGTATCATTTAATACTAATCAGTGAAGCTCACTCTTTGAACATTTTTTTGTATAAATGCTCCGGTAAACAAAAATAATAATCACAATACTCATACTTTTATGGGTTTTGTTTATTTATTAGGCATGGCTGCATTTTAGTAACAGCAATAGCGAAAGGGATACATTTCTCACTTGAAATGGATACATTTCTTACTTGAAATGGATACATTTCTTACTTGAAATGGATACATTTCTTACTTGAAATGGATACATTTCTCACTTGAAATGGATACATTTCTTACTTGAAAAAAAAACAAAACAAGGAAGGAAGGAAGAAAACTCAAGTGTACAGAAAGTGCAAAGCGATAGAAAGTTATACCGAATCCCTTTGGATAATTTTAATGTTGGCTTTAATTTAAAATGTTTATCAATGTTAGTTATTATAGTTTTATCTTGAGGCTAATGTTTTTGATATTGTAAACATGTTAAATGGTACACATTATGCTGAGATGAGAAGTAAATGGTAATGTGATAAACAGTTACAGTGCAGACTATTTTGTATTATTTATAATAACTTTGCTGAATAGAAAGCGAATGAGTATTTCCAAAGAGATTCCCAAATACTCTCTTTTAATTGTGTGCATCCAAAGACATGTTTTAAGAATTAAGTCTACTATTTAGTATTCTGTCTTAATCCAGCAGTTTGTCAGTCCCAAACTGTTGTGACATAAATTATATATGAAATAAATGGGAAGAAAAGAAATGTGTTCATCAGAATATTCTGCCTTAGATGAAAACTCCTGCCCTGTAGAATTAACTAATTTTACTTCATAAAGTCGAATTTAATCTGCTGAAAAATGTTATGTTAACACATTGAATTACATAACGCTTTGTAGTTTTCCATATACTCAAGGAAAAACTGACAAAAATGTAAAAAATTGACATTTTTTAATTTACTATTATGGCTTCCGGTAGATTTCTGCGATATCATTTTGTAGTTTTGTTGATTTACATGATGTTAAATAATAGATCTATATTATGTTCATATAGTTTTTTTTTCCTCAATCCTAAAATTCAAATGCAAAACTTTTGGCCATAGCTGTATATAGGCTGTATTGCAGGTATTCGTTCATACAGTATTTGGCACGTTATGTAGTGGAAAGCAAACAGAATATTTCTTAACATTGTTTTTGATTATGCACAGTGATTCACTTTCTATATAGAAACACATTTCACGTTGAATGTGGAAATAGTGACAAGGTGCACCTTCTTGGCATGTCAGACAAGCTTTGAAACAAAAGTCTTTCAATCAACCGAGGGAATTTTTCAGAAGATTTCTGGAAACTTCTTTCAAGACAGTAAGTGGTGGTTGTACGAAATGCAAACAATGTGGTGATACATTCCATGAAACTGAATAAATGCCAGCTACCTTCAGCATTTGCAATGCAAATTGAAAATGCGTTCTTTATGTATTCTTCCGCTGTTTGCATTCCATGTTTAAAATGTAAGAAACTGCAGGTTGGGTACTGAGGCTGAATGTTAAATCTCTGCCGAGGTGAATTAATGAGTTATGCTATTGTTTCTGGCAGGGCAGAACAGTGCCATCCAAACTTGTCCTGAGCCAGACTATGACGGATGGATCTGTCTTGCTAAAAGAAAAGAAAAAACATCTTTCATTTTTCTTTAGCCGTCTGCATTAAAAGTTAAGAAGGATAAGAAAATGTCAAGAATCATTTGTACAAAACCTTCTCTTGGTTTTGAGTAGACTTACCCATATAAACGTTTTCCATTGTATTTTTGCAGTTTTCCCATGCTTTTCCTGTGGTTATACTATGCATTTACCATAGTTACCCTGGTTTACCATGTTCATTGATATGCTTTACCATGCAGCGCTATTCTTTACAATGCTTATATACTTAAAAGTGTGTTTTAAATGTATTCACAGAACTGTAATTTCTAGTTTTTCTTGGCTTTGTTTGACTGCAAGAGGAAGGTATCACTAGTTGGTTCTGGTAGGATATAAGGATGTCTAAATGGCCATTCTCCTTTCTATATCGTTCCTGTTTTATGACTGCAAGGTTCACAGCATATTTCTTAAGGTCGGAGGACAGCTTTCCTTGCACTGTCTCTGGATTTTTAATTGTATTTGGTACTCGCTCGTTTCCATGTCTTGCACCTAGTTTATGAAATGCTTTACCTGACCATATTAAGTCAAAGCTTAAGATTAAGCTAGTGAAAATTAGATTTAAGGCTCACCCTAACATTACGTTTTTATCATGTATCCTTATAGGGGCTTTTAAAAAGTGCCAAATAATAAAAACAAACATAAAGATAAATGGTGTTTTTTGCCATGTCCTGCAGTGTCAGCATCAACTAATTGCACACGGTTTTATCTTCATTTATTTTCAAAAGCTGCTATAATAATCCTACATTTATTCCGATACAGAAAGAACTCTGGGAATCTGTTTTTTTGCAGTGGATTTTAGCTTTGCCCACAGTATTTCATCTCCCATGTTCATGTTTCATTTGATTGGGTGGAGGAGGCATTTCATTTGAATGATGCAAACAGCACAGGCTGGTTAACACAAACCGCATGCTTTGTTGTATGCGTGTGGTATAGATTGGTTGTGTATTAAGCTTTCCCCATTTAGTGATTATTTATCCACTGCAGCACCTAATACCATTCTAACAAGTTGCAGAATGCATATGAATGCATTGGTCTCATTACAATTGCAGTGCCATCTAGTGGGAAACCTAGTTATTGCACACACCTTATTAAAGCGCTAATGTATGTTCATAACTTAAGATATGATGTTCCCACTTTTTGTGACCAGTGAAGAGTTTCTCTTTTCAGAGATCTGGCTTCAAATAAATACCAAAGAACCTGATACTGTTTGGGGCAGTGTGGGGCATGTTGGTGGTTCGGGTGAACACACCAATATCGAGAAATACAACAGCTGCAGAGGCGAGATGGTTCAGATTAGTGAAGGCACTGACTGAGAGAAATGCAGTTCATTGTGCATTAAAGTAAACAGAATCCATAAGCATCAGCATGAAAGCAAGCATGACACTAAAGCAGGTAATCTTTTACTGTTCGTGCATAACCCTCATAGTGTGAAGTTAAACCTCAAATGAAAACAATTGGAGACCTCTGAAAGAAGAAACATGCCACCCATGAATCACAATGAAAAGAGCAGTACTCCTGTCTGTCTGCTGTTTTACACAATGGAACGCAAAGCAAAAAAAATCACCTGCTGACGAGGCTTGCTTCTTTCAGAAGCTGGAGCACGAATACTGTACCTGTCTTCACACTAAACAGCAAAAAAAAAAAAAAGGCTATTAAACCAGTAGAACAGGTTTTAACTTAAAAACAAAGGGGGAAATTTTAGTGTCATGATTACAGTACACTATTTATTTAATTATTTATTGCATCGCAAAACACTGTGCAGTACGTAGTAGAAAAAAAGAACAAACCACACTACATTTGTATAGCATGTCACACATACAACTGCCACAATCAGACCATTTAAATAACATTATACACATAATAATACAAAAGCAACCATTTTAAAGTTACATTAAAACCCACCAAGATAAGAAAGCCATTTTATAAAAGTGCATTTTTAGTCTTGTCTTGAAAACTATAACGGTCTCAGCTTCCCTGACAAACGAAGGCAGAGCATTCCATAATTTCGGAGCTCTACAAGAAAAAGCCCTACCTCCCGTGTTGCTTTTGTTGACCCTAGGAATAACCAGCAGCCCCGCAGCTTGTGATCTCAGAGTGCGGTTTGGAAGATACAGAGTCAGTAACTCCTGCAAATTACTAGGTGCTAATCCATTCAGGGCTTTGTAAATTAACAGCAAAATCTTAAAATCAATTCTATGCTGCACAGGGAGCCAGTGTAAAGAGGCCAAAACAGGGATAATATGTTCACTTTTCCTGGTTTAATTCTAGCGGCGGTATTCTGAACAAGCTGCAAGCGAGATACCACATGTTTTTGGACACCAGAAAAAAAAACTTAACCTGCGTTTATAAAGGCGTAGTGCCCTATTAGGTATATATATATATATATATAAATTAAAATGCATTTTTCAATGACATTGGAGAGAAAAAATGTCAGCCACTTGCGACACAGTTTGCTTCGCTGCCCCCCTGAGCGCACATCAAAAAAAAAAAAAAAATCAGTCAAACACATATCTAGTTGTGATTGGGCAGAGCCCTGTCATTTTTACACCAGATTCAGCCTTCGACTCCTTTGATTGGACAATGAGTGTGCACGTACTGTTATTATGGCCTCGGGGGATGGGCGAAAATACAACACATAATTGGTGAATGCTTTTAACGGTGCATTTGAAGATATGCATTTAGTTGCTTGATGCCTCATTGACAAGAGACAAAAATAGCAGGATTCTTCACCTTTCTGGTTCCCAAGAGGAACGATTACAGATGCAGCATTGTTGGAAAACCTAGCGTCCGAAAACTGGAATAGGAATACATGTTTGAAAGGGAGAGTGATACCAGTATCAGATTTATTTCCTTATGCACATGCTTATGAATACAGTAGTAGCTGGATCTCTTAACTCGATTTAGTAATTGTTCTGAAATGTTGCTGCTTAATATTTTGGTATAGTTATATACCTTTTAAGCTGCTTGGAAAATACATTCTTAATTACGCATTTTAATAGTTTCACAGTGTGCTGTTTACCATACAGTATACTGTATGTCATTGCTGGTAATTGAGGAAATGAACAGGCAATTTGGTTTTTTAGCACTGTGGTTTAATCTGTGTGAAGAGCCTAACAGTAACAGTGTGGGATGGGCTTGTGCACTGATCCACTGCATCATGTGGTCAGTCCTGGATCTGAAACCACACAGCAGATGCCTGGGGTAGATTCTGCAGCGCTGTCACCGAGGGCCATTAACCAGGGGATTATTACCACCTGATATACTAACCTTGTTGAATTTCATCATAGCAACAGATCTGAGTAATGTAATGCTGTCTCAAACCCACCACTGCAAAAAATGATTACCTTAAATTGCCTCTTCACGCATTAATGAACACACATGTTTTAACTAGAAAATCTATATTTAAATCAATGCAAAAAAAAAACAGGTAGAAAATAAAAGGCTGCAAAGCATAAAAAACAGTTGCATGGCAAATAAATACTAAAAGCTGTCTTTGCCCTCTCCTGTTTTGTCCATTCTTTTCCTAAAACGTCTTACTTGGAAAGCAGGGAGAGTGCTGTGTGTTAATAAAGAAATCACCCAGGCACAATCCCACAGTCCTGCGGTCCTCAGGATATCTGCTGTGTTTAAGAGTCATTTACTGCCCCATGGAAAGTCCCTTGTAACCAATGCAATCCTAAATCTGTCAAACTACATTTGTACAGAGTCCCTGCTCAACAGCAGTCATATACCTGCCTTTCAACATCAATCCTTTTAGAAATACAGTCCTTGCCTTATAAAATAATGAAGCGTGCAGAAAGGGCTCTATTATACAACAGAGGAGAGTTTGTTATACTCAGAATGATTTCCAAAAGCATTGAGGAAAGGGGCCGGTATTGTCTCCCATTACGATTGATTTTTTCAGTTTACTTTATCATAATAAAATAAGCCCACTTTTTTGTTGGATGTAAAGCAAAGTTCCTTTTAAACATCCCTCGTCTAGGTCAGTACTGCGGATTCAATTCAGCCCCTAACCAGGAGGTGGCGCTGTTGGGTACAAGCGACCCAGTGTATGAGATTGGAGGTCCCATTTCTTTATGCATTGACATACCTTGAGGCACACGGTGCTGTTTTATTGGGTGCAGTAAATTGGGGAAACAGCCACATTACAACATCAGATCTCAACATGATGCTGTTATACTGTATTGTGTGTTGTACTGTACACTACCGACTAGAGGTTCAGCCCTCTGATTTGGGTAGAATTCATGAGTCACCCCCAGTCACAGTACACAGAGCTTCCAGGTGCATGCAGTTCGTTAGGCAACATTCATCATGTCTGGCCTCCTACATCCAATCATATTGCCTAGCATGAACATTATGGGTTTGTCTCTTAAAAACACAAGGTATCAGCGATGGAGAAGGCAGCAACGGTCTCCAGATATCAGTAAGTGCCTTGATTTCAGCATCTGACCACTTCGCTCCACGAAAAATGGTACAGCAGTATTGATGGTCGTTCTCAATTCCTTCAGACGTCTATTCTGAGTTCTGTATTTGTAATGTCCACGTGCCAAAACATATCAGAAAGCATTTTGGGATATTGAAGGATACAGTATTAAACGCTGCATAGTGTAGATGCTAACCGTATTTAGCACATTTAAGCCGGTTTAAAGGCAACTAATGCTGTTTAAAGGCATAGTGTGGACATGGGCTTACATTATCATTTCAAATCGTTTGGTCGTCCTGCCAGTTTCTTGAATAATAATTCAATAATAACCATCTTACTGTGAATGTCATTTGAGATTTATGCGGTAGGTGCGAGCTGCACAGGGAGAATTCTCACATAACATTAACTCTGTTTGGTTAACCCCTTTTTCCTATTTAAATGTTCCCTGATTAATAGGGATAGTTTGGGCTTATTGCTTCATTTTGTCAGTGCATATTTCACAGTGGACAGCTGTAGTATTTTAAGCAAGTTCAACCACACTAGAAGGAAGTGTCCATTAGTTCATGTACTACCCATAACCCTGGACCTTTTTAAAGATAGCTTTGCAGAAGCAGTTTGCTTTCTTGTGTGCATTTTCCTTCTGTGAATCCCACAGATGTTTGAGAAAAGCTGTAGACCTTTCCAAGCTAATCATTAATCATTATGTCCCTGTCTTTAGCTGTATCGGATACTATAGGACTGCATGGGATTGTCGGAGAACGTTCATTTCTATTAAAACACTTCAGCTGAGCAGCTTTTTAATTTGCCTATACATTTTAGCACGTTTCAGAAGTTTTACTTTGACCTTATCAAGGCTCTACCTTTAATTGAATTGGGGGGGATGCACAGTCAGGACCATTCAAACACTCTCTTAATAAAAGTCACATTTAATTGATCTCACCCAGATGCTTCAGTTAACTGTCTCCATGGAAAGCAAATAAACTATTAACTGCTGGCAAAAATAATGTGTGTAGATGCACAGGGTAATAATGTAATTGTTTGCTGGTATTTGATCCAACAGTTTCAGAGTACAACATTAGCTAAATGCTTTACTACTGTTCAGCTCTGTTATAAATAAGAATGAATTCAGTGACATGAAAAACTGGGTAACTACTAGTGAAAACAAACATTTTGCATGGATAGATACAGTTGAAATTGGGATACTCAAATGCCTGGAAATCTTCTTGCATCCTTCTCTAGCTTTATGACAATAAAGAATTTTCTGCCCAAGGTCTTCAGATAGTTCTTTACTTTTTCCCATATTGATTATTCCTCATCCACAAAAGCAAAACTTTTGCTACAAAAGATTTTCCCTATAATTCTTTGTTTTTGAGAAATTTCTAGAAATTATACATTTCCATTGATGTATGCAAACTTTTGATTACAACTGTATATTGCTAAGTTAAATTTGTTTAAAAGAAATGGGCAAGAAATGAGCTGTAAAAATCACATTTCTTCATCTGGGATTGAAACTGTTTTTTGAACTTGGTAAATTACTGCAGCAAACATTAAATAAACTCTTGTTTCATCACACCTGGGGAAAATGAACATACAAACACTGTAGACTTTAGAACATTGTGCTTTAAAAGCATTGTGCTTAAGGCTATGTATTTTTGCTAACATCATATTGCATTCCTTTTGGGACACACAGAAGGCTCAGATTCTTGCTGGAACAACTGTCCTCCACTATTTGTAAGAGTGCAGATGAGTGCAGGTTTGCAGCAGAATGAAACTGGATCCAGTCTGCTGTGGCCTAATTTGAAAATTGGCAGCCGTTTTGTAATTTCTTAATTCCAATGCAAAAAAAAACAAAAAAAAAACAGCAGAAAATATATAGGGACTGTTTTCAGACTAGTTTCAGAGCAATGTCAATTTCAAGGTTAATTCATCAGTACAGTGCCATCTAATGGACAGCTTTTGGACAACAAGGCATCTGTAGTGAATGCATTTAAAAAATAAAGGAACTAATTTTCTAAAAATGAAAATCATTACGAGGTTTTTCTGCTCGAAAATTAAGTTTAATGTTGTTGAGGGCAATCTAATTTCCATACAATTTCAATTTTAAACAATGAAGCCATGTAACAGAAGCCTAATTTCTCCTGCTTAGTGCCATTCGCACTTATCTCATGACATAATGTTTCCGTAGCCTAGACAACCTGCTGCATACATTAGCACTTGCTGCACACTGACATGGTGCATTTTAAAAGCCAGACGAATTCCATCACTTGGTTTTGTCATTGTCTAGCAAGAACAGGACTGTATTTACTTCTGTGATGAAGCTGCAACCTAGTGTGCATGAGGAAAATAAATGCCTGAAGCCATGCAGGTTGAGGTTTAGGGAATGCAGAATGGGGGTATTATAATTGTATTACCTCTGCTTTCTGTGTGGCTGGCTATTCGATGGAAGCAATTACAAATACCTTGCTCTACTACTATCATTCACCATGAAATGGCTCTGTACACAGAAGGTACAATGCATAGTTTATAGCGGGCCAGGTAATCCCCATGGATATCATCACTCGGGAAGCATTCAAAAAGGGCTCACAGGCTTTGCTTGCAATTTTTAAAACACGAAAGCGTATTCTGCATAGTCAGGGTTCATCATTTCTGATAAGTCACTCATTCAGTTTGAACGTATTGGTCTGCCTGGCTCAAGGAAGTGTGCCGCTGCAGTGTGTGAGTGTAAGAGATTAGCGACCTCCCCACCTGCTGGTTCTCACGTCATAGCCTCCTTCCGCTGCCCGTTCATGGCACTAGGATAAAATGTAGAGACCATCGAATAATACACTACCGAATGAGTGGGAGAGGAGTTAAAATGTTACTGAAGTCACTGAAGATGAGAGTTGCAGTTCCACATTTAAGTACAGGACTTGGAGTGTTGTGAGTTTCCTCCACAAAGTGTTCCATTTGAAGTCAGCTTTTCTGGTAATTGAAGCCCAGAATCTCTTCACCGCTCCACTGTTGTGTCTCTGACATGTCCGGCAGATAGATATCTGTCCCTGTGCTCTGGTAAAGCAGCTTTGTATCTTGACACACACGTCTAAAGCTGTGCCGCTCCCAAGCAGCAAACTGACAACGAAGCCTTTCAGTCTGGTTGCAGTGTGCACCAAGGTCCCCTAGGCATTGAACTGAAGCTGTCAAAACTGTTCTGTGTGTGTGTGTGTGTGTGTGTGTGTGTGTGTGTGTGTGTGTGTGTGTGTGTGTGTGTGTGTGTGATGTACTATACACCAGGTTCAAAACCAGGGTTTCTAATAGGGAAAGGCAAAGCATACCATGAGTCATCCCTTATAAAAGTTCACTGTGGTATTTTTCCACTGTATCTTTGCAGTTTTCCTGTGATTATACATTTACCATAGTTTACCCTGGTTTGCCATGTTTATTAATATGCTTTACCATACCTCACTGGTCTTTGCAGTGCTCACCTATGATTCAACATGCTTTCACTGTGCTTTAATACACTTTCCTGTGCTTTTACCATGGGAAACTTTTATAAGGGATGTCATAGATACGGCAGTCCTATTTACTTCAAACGTAACATGTACCTGTACCTGCACAGCAATATCTAGAATGGTGCAGTAACAAAACAAAAAAAGTAGGCATTATTATTATGATTATTATTATTATTATTATTATTATTATTATTATTATTATTATACATTTCTAAAGGTTATTTCTCCATTTTCACAGTGCCATTCGGTGCCCAAGTACTGTCATTGCAGTTGCTTTGAATTAGATTTTTGTAAACCGAGACCTTACATTTTAAAAAACAAATTCATCGAATGAAGCTTAGAATCTGAGATGGGGTATTGACTCCTAAACTTTCATTTACCCTATCAAGAAAAAAACAAGCATGCACAGCCAAACCTGTCATGGATGTTTCATAAATAAGTCAATGACTAGCTGGATAATATTCACTGCAGTCGGTAATGTGTCAGCTCAGTTTCCCTTCATATTTCTCAAGCACATCACTTTCTATCTGGGGTGATAGGCGGTGCTAACTCATTATAAGGAGTCATTACCAGACAGACTTGATTGAGTGTCAGTAAGCCCTGAAGGTTAGATACTGTGAAATACACCTTGCTTTATCCCCCATAATGCTGCTGTCATAAATTTAAGCTAAATGCACATCTCATCTGTCTTGGTTGCCTAGATTGCGAACTGCACAATAGCTCATTCCTGCTCGCTCTCGTTTTTTATTTCTGTTCATCGCTTTCCCTCCACCACCCCTCCCTCCCTCCCTCCTTTACTTTTCCAGTTTTTGAGCTCCTGCAAAATGCTTCATATTGAGAAGGTAGCAGGAGTCAACTAAACTCCAGTCTTCTATTTCTGCAGTGAGAACTCAACAAAAAATGAGGGCAGCTCAAATAAAACCGAATGCTTACAGTATGTCTACATCCATATATTAACCACTATTGAGTCACAGCCTTGCACTGGAAATAATAATAGAGATTGTAATATCCCACAATCATACGATATAATTGCTGTGTTCTTAATCAAACCTTGTTTACAGCCAAAAAAGTGGTTTTCCTCTCCATTAAATATGTTTTAATCGGCTAAACAGATACTGGTGCTGTGTGTCTTGCTCATGAATATGTTTTATTAAAAATAAGTTGAATTAAAAGATGCCATCAAGGTTTTCTCCTAAGAAAAAAACTAATTGTAATAGATTCCTGAAGTTAACATGTGTTAAATCTTTGAAATATGATGAGTTATTAATTTGTCATCTGCCAGAATTCCTTGACATGAAGCAGTGTCTTTTAGAATGATGAACGATGCACACTCATAATAAAACCTAATGAAATCCTTTTCCATTTTGAATCCAAGAGTCCTAGAGAATAACCGTGTTCTAATCTCTGCCATTACATAAGAAAGCACTCCAAAAAATAAATAAGGTTGTTAAGCTGTCAAGGTTCCATTAAAATCCACTGTGAATGTATTGTATATTTATGTATTGAGCGCAATGCAGAGATGACAGGGTTTAAGACATTGCATTATATTGCATCTCCCTAAAGCACATTTCATGGGAAGATTCTGTATAGATTTTTATATCAGTGGAAACTTATCAAAGGGTCACTTCATCTGGGCATGTCTACATTCTTAAAACTGTGCTTGATTCCTTTATATGTTTAAATACTGTCTTATTAACTAATAAACAATCCAGGTTAATGAAAATCAACCAACCAAACAATGCATATTAGTGTGTATGAATGTCTGTAAAAATGTACAGTATTTCAAGAAGGTACATTTTGTAATTATTTAAATGACAGCGTTATTTAAATCCTCCACTGCGTAGATCAAATAGACCCCTATATATTATATATGTTTTGTATTGGATACAGATATTGTTTTTATGAAGAGCTGGGAAAACTTGGAGTGTTATCCAGAAAAAGAATCTCCTTGAATCAAAAGTTTTTGCGTCACCCTATATAATTGCTTTATAGTCAAATGAAACCTGCTGGATAATGTTACGTTAACATATTGAATTACACACCACTTTGTAGTTTTCCATATACGACAACAATTGAAAAATGTGACCTTTCGAAATCTAACAGGAAATACTGAACTACTATTATGGCTTCCGGTAGACTTTTGCGATATCATTTTATATTTTCTTTGATTACATGATGTTAAATAAATACTTTTTGTTTTTGTTTTACTTATGTCTCAATCCTAAAATTCCAGGTGATGCAAAATGTTGGCCCTAGCTGATACAGTATCACTAAAGGGTTTGAATTTGCATTACAAAGTCAATAGGAAGAATACTGTTGTTTAGGCTTTCTGTCTCTCTCTCTGTCTCTCAGCCTCGGCCTTCTATTTCCAAGGGTATTGTGGTTGTTGAAATCTTTGTAAGGCTGTCTGTTCTACAGCAGCTCTCTGTGTCCAATCTGTGATATTGTCAATCCCGTGTTTCTATTGTTGGTCTTTCCTTTATACTGTAAAGCAGTGCTAACCCATTCTCCAGGATCGATTTTTTAAATCTCTTATTAGCTTTTTTTAACAGCATTACGGCCCCCTTTTTATTGTGCTGAAAATCATTTAGGATACACAAATATTTCAAATTCAACGCTATTAATAAACCGCTGCATCCTGGTACCTTTGCTGTCGGTCACATGGTCAGATTGCAGCTAGATCACTTACAGTATGAAGGTCACGTGCCAGGAAGCTTCAGCTTTTAACCTATATTGTTAAAACAGAACAAGAGGGGACCAGTGATTAGTATTGCCATACTTTGGTCTGCACTCCTTCAATTCATGCATTGTGTTCCTCTATTTATCCACTGCTTTAGGCACATGTCTTCACATTTCTTTAGTGACAAATTGGGATCTACAGTAGATAGCTTTATAATTCTGTTCAGTTAGTCGACTCTCCGTTTCTTTCCTGTATTCATTTGCTTGGTTGTCTTGGTTTTTCAGTTGGTTTTAGTGACATTGTCTGATATTCCATTAAAGGGATGTAAAAGACATTGAGGCATCGTGAATGTGTGGTGTTCATTATCGATGTTCAGTCCTCTATTAACAACTTCTGGCTTATATTCTCCCTGAGAGAATGTTCCTTTCTCATCTGGTGTCGTCTTAGCAATTGCAACCCAGTAAACAGATCAAAAAGCATCTTCTTGAGCAGGGAAAGTCAAGACATGGGAGGAAAGGACAGCGAAACCTGACAAAGAAAATGACTCCAGCTTGTCATTCATCAGTCTCATTGGATTATGGATGTGCCTATTCATAAAACAGTCATGGAAATGTATTGGAAACAATTCATTCTGTTTGTCATGCACATTATGGAGTGTATGAATGCTAATGACTGCATTGATAGTCCAAACAAGTTTAGCAGAATTTACTTAACATGCAAATTGTTTGGCCTTTGATGGCTATCATAATCAATATTACATTACATACACTGCTCTGTACAAGCATACGGGTAGCAATTCATTGAGCTCCAAAAAATTTGCCATTAGAACATCATTTTGACCAAGGCTGTGCATTGGTGTTTGAGAGATTCAACTTTCTGTTTAAATGGTTGTTTACCATTTAAACTATCATGCACTACGCACTGAAAAATCAGACTTGATTTAGTATTTAGTGTCATCATTATATTTTACTGTTGTACCTATTTAGCAACAATTGCAATCTTCAACTGCTGTACAGTGGTTTGCAATACATCAAGATGCTCTATATAATTAAATGAATAGCAATGATAAACAGTACATTTAATTGTTCAATAAGTCTACGGTAGTTCTTATATCCCTGTGCTTGGTTTTATTTCTGGTTAATTCCAGTCCTCTCCAGCAGGGGGCAGTCTAATCTTGAGAGCTGTCAGAAGTAATTTATTACTGCGTGATTCATAGATCTTCATAATCAGGATTTAAGCCATCCATAATGAAAGTTGCTAAGAGATAGAATGATTCTCCAGACTACTGTTTGTTACCGGCTATGTATGAGAACCTACCACTAAAAAGCTGATTCCTGGGCATACAGTAGTGGCATCTCCCCACAAACATGAACAAATCCTGTTTCATTAGGTGTCCCTGAAAGGCTCAAAGTGTTCATGTAACCCGATGGCGTCACGCTGTTCCGGTAACATAGATGTGGTTTCCTTGGTAATGGTTTAAATTGGGGAAGGTTGAGGTTGAGTGCTCTTACGACATTCTGTCTGCCACTATCTCTGCTTTATCTGCTGAAGCCTGCTTTGATATACACGCCCCTTGTCATCCTTGGAACTCTTTCGTTTTGAGGTAGAAATCCAGTTAAGTGGTAAAGCACGCCACAGCGGCAGGCATTGTGCTGAACATTCCCACCTTGTCTTAATCCCATCGGAATACAGAGCGCTCCTGCTGTGGCTGACATGGGGGATTCGGAAGCTTTTCCACGTTGCATGGGGTCGTAGTCGTACCCACAGGCTGGAATCAGGGAGGGATCAGGGAATGTGGCCCATGGAAAACTGAAAACTGATATGATAAGTAACGTTTGAGAGTGCAAATGTGAAGCATTGAACAGAAGCCTCCATTCTGTCCCCGCTATCTGTTTTAGAGAGGGCAAATCAATTTCTGTGAGTGAGCATTTATCATGTAGCTGGTAGTGACAATGTGTACACAATGGAGCAGGAACAAAAAGGAAATTCAACTATATATATATATATATATATATATATATATATATATATATATATATATATATATATATATATATATATATAGTGCTCACATGCAGTTTCAATTTCCATTACAGGTAATAATCAAGAATCGATTAACTTGAACTGAGTTAAGAAAGTTTACTGCGTCACAAATTCTTTCACTGGTATGAGCACACGCACTCTGCCCTAATGCTCTCCTAAATGGAAAGGTGTTTGTTTCTATGACAGCACATGATTTTTTTTTTTATTAACCCTTTCAGCTCCTTTATTAAGTGTACATGAGAAAAGGACATTTTTTTTTTACACATATTTATACACTACTAAAGACTGAGACCTTGGAGTCCATGAGGTTCCAGCATGATTTCTGACAGCATATGATTACGTACGGCTCTAAGACTGAAAGGGTTAACTTGTGAATTTGTATTGAAAATGTGGATCCGCCTCTGTAATTGTGGGAGAACAAAGCATGCTCAATTGCAGATTGTTATTACAAAGTGTTACACCCTTACCAGGATGAACACCTTCCTATTATTTGCTTTGTTTGGCATACACCCTTCTAGTTTTTACACAAAATAAATAAATGGCAGTTTTAGTTATTCAGCTTACTGGTGCTTTCACATAACTTGCAAGTTACGCACTCTGTCATGAGACATTTTGTGATATTAAATATGCTACATTAAAAACATTTTCATTGCCAGTGGCATACTTCCTACAAAACCCTTGCCTAGATAATACCCTATGAAGTTCCTTCATCATACACATTAGCAGAAAGATGAGCTTCAATTAACTTTTTTTTTTTTATTCACCATATGGAGATGTAAGCCAAAGGAAAATAAGTGCAGTAGGAAAGAACATGCATTCGTATTTCTAATTTAGATGAGTTACTGTTTCACACTCCAGCCTGCAACCCATAATAAGGACCTTTCACAATCTGTGAATCGATGTGGATTCTACAAGCTCTAGTAAAATGGTTTCTGATGCTTTTAACCTGCCTGTAAACAGCAGTTTTGTCTGAGGGGAGCACTTGAGCAGCTTCTAACAGGGAGGAATGGTTATGCTTGAAAGTGTAATTATCATGTCTCTATGTAAAAAGACTGAAGTAAGCAAAGTAGTTTGTAAGGCACTCACAAGCTTGGTTTTGCAGCGTGCAATTGTGCAATTATACAATATGGATAGTTAAATGCAGGGGCAGTTTATTGCATGGCAGATTTTAAAGAGCTTCTTTTCAGGATCTGGTGGCCAAATGTCATATTTACAGTGATATGTCATTGTGTGAATGATTGAATATGTGAATGGACTTTTCATCTTGGTAAAATAATTAGTAAAAAAAGGCAAATCTATAAACCACCCCAGGAATGTTTTTTAAATGAATCTTTCGGCAGCAGCAGCAGCACTAGCTACATTTTTCTTCAAGGGTAAATAAACGCTGCATGCCAGAAAGGAAATAAAATGTTAATGGCATGTTTGCACCTCTGTATATGCTATAAATGTGGATTCCACTTGGATAAATACTGGCATTGGTACATTACTTACGTGCAACTGAGGTGCTGAGACAAACCTTCAGTGTGTTTTATAGTATTCCAAACACAGCACTTTTTAATAAAATATTGGCTCCCCTTGAAAATGATTAGGACATAAAAAAGGAAGCCTCTGGCTCCTTACTAAAACGTTCTAGTGAGCTTGAATTAATATTGAATTGGTATATAGTATTGTGAAACACGTTTCATACTATTTGTTTTAGCTTACTAGTAGTCTTAGCGTACCTGATACATTCTCAATTGAAATGCACAACCGAATTATTGAATGCAGTTAATAATGACATCCCTTCGTCACAGTTTAAGGGTCATTTAATCAAATCTAGAAAATTGTGTGCTGGCATGCACACACATTTCAGCCCTATCCCTCCCTCCACGTTAATCTTGTATTTCCTGAACCAGTTGAGCTGGAGAGTTGTTTAATATTGAAGCCATCAATGTCATCTTTTTGTTTATTAAATCACCTGCATTTCCAATTTTGTCACCCCTATTTCCCCATGTAGGGTAACTTGGAATAGAACCGTGCTTGGGGTCATTTTAGTCCCTGGCAAGTGTAACACAAATATGCCTCCCCACTTCACTTCAGAAAATCAGCCTTGGTGAGTCTTAAAGGTCCAATTACGGAAGCATTGGGGCACATATCTTGGAGGCTGTGTGGTCCAGTGGTTAAAGAAAAGGGCTTGTAACCAGGAGGTCCCCGGTTCAAATCTCACCTCAGCCACTGACTCATAGTGTGACCCTGAGCAAGTCACTTAACCTCCTTGTGCTCTGTCTTTCGGATGAGATGAAATTGTAAGTGACTCTGCAGCTGATGCATAGTTCACACACCCTAGTCTTTGTAAGTCGCCTTGGATAAAGGTGTCTGCTAAATAAACAAATAATAATACAGTTGGGAAGAATAAACTTTCGATTTTCAATGAAAACCAGAGACATGCCAGCATTTTCTCACTTCAGATGGAATGAACCTAAAGGCGTTTTCTTACCATGAAATCGAACCACTACATGTTTCTTTTTTCCAATTGCAACATTGGACTTTGTTTTCCACCTTTTGTTTCATCTCCTTTTGTTTCAGGAGTTGCTCTATGTTTAGTAATGGTTTTATAGATTTAGCAGAAAATGGTAAAAGCGCTGCTGTAGCTACTGAGTAATTGAGGGAAAGCATGAGAATCGACAAGTTAGCTTCATCCCCCTGTGTGGTAATTTAAGCATGGCATCCTAAGGCTTGTGCTCTGTGTCTGGTTTCTTTTCCAGTTATGTGATTAAAACTGCATGTTTTGGGTGGGAGCAAGAGTGTTTGTTGTTAACCACTTCTCTACACACACACACACACACAGCTTTTAATACAATAATCAAGGTCTATACGTTGTGTGACGGTCTTGCTTTGTTCTTTACTCTGTTCAGCTTGTGCTTGCCTTAAATCCAATTAGAAAGCCTTGAATTCAATGGGATTAAAGTTAACCCACTAAATTGGTCTTCCTGTGCCACCGATCAGCTATATCACTTAAAAATAAAAATCGATTGAACACCGGTCCTACAAGAATCAATAAAGTGTACACTTTTTATTGTAAATGATACAGCTGTTGCAGACATATGCATGTGTTGAGGATGTTACGTTTTAAAAAAAGTAATGTATTACATGTGCAAGATATTGTACTAATTACAGTTAGATATTACTTTGAAAACAATGTAACTAGTTACATTTAGAAATAGTTATTTCTCTTCTTTGAAGAGCCACTGTTACACCCACTCGTTCTCTCCTCTGATGCCATTTACTAGCAAGATGATATAAAAAGCTTGGTTTCACTCTTGAAGCGCTTTCGGATTTCAATATTATGCATTAGCCCTATTAGTTATTTCTTTGTGACTAAAAGTAACAGTGTTTTTTTATTTCTTTATTATTCTCATAAAGTAATGCGTTACCACATTTTGTGTCTCAAAAAGGAACCATTGCAGTTACCAGTTACTGAAAAATGTACCATCCTTTGTACAGTGTTAGAATTCATCAGACATTGCTTATGAAGGCTGTTACTTGGAGGCTGTCTAATTTGTGTAGCTTTTCTGCACATGCAACTTTTAAATGGAAAACAAAATGCTTTGTGCATTTCGTCTTGCTAGCAGCATTGATTAGTGAATGAAAATGGCATTTTATTCTCAAGGTCACTTTTTTTTATCGGCATCGTTTGTTTCTTAAAGCTTGCTGCTGCCTTCACTGCTTCCCTCCAGCCGGCCGCAGTGTCTTCTTTCTGCTGTGTGTTTCAAATTTCCCTGAGGTAGAGCTTTTCTCTATTCAATTTAATGAAAAAAGGAAACGGAATCTTTCAATGCAAACCACTCCATTGAAAGGTGGGGTGTTTCATTGTTTGACTTCACTCAAGGATGATGTCATCTTATTAGAATATTTTTTTTTCTTCATTTATTTTAGATTTTTGTGATAATATTTGAAAAAAACTGCAGGGAATGCAATTAAATTAAATCTGAATGAATGCTGACAGCTGAAATACATTCATATGTTATATTACTTGCTACAATTTTTACCAACTGGATTTCCTGTTGCGGGACAGAGTGATGATTTTTTTTTTCATGGATTTCACAATTTATTTAAATTGTTTGGTAATTCACTGATGGTGAAAATAGAATGTCTTTACAAGGTGGAAATATAAAACAATTATACAATTTAGCATTTACTGTTTTTCAGGTAACATATATTTGTTGTATAATAAATCAAGAGAAAATGATACATTTTGAACGTGACAACGCTTTTTTTTCTGCTTTGAGAAATGTTATGTTTAATCGTGAAATATCTTGAAGTACTTATTTTTAGGCCTTAAATGCTGTGAAACAGGCCATTTTTTACCATGAAAAAAATACTACCCTAGCGATGAACCCCAGAGGTCGTGAAGGATGGTGATGTCATTACTGCAGGGAATTCGAGTGGCGGGTGGGAGGGGTTAGGGCAAACAAACAATGGCTGCAGAGAGTGTGGGGTTTAAATAGGAAGCTGCTCATTATTCATGACTGTCATTGTCATTGTCATTGGGGGGCAGGTGAGCTGGTGTTTCATGAGTTCTAGAACCATAGATGGAATCATAAAAACTGAAACATAAATACACATGTTACTGTTGGTCTCTATTTTACTGCTGGTATGAGAAATCAATGTGAGAAATGATACTGCACAGACAGACACTAAGGGGTGAATAATAATAATAATAATAATAATAATAATACATGTCATAAAGAGTTTTATTAATATATATATATATATATATATATATATATATATATATATATATATATATATATATATATATATATATATATATGGAATCCACTCCTCAATGTAACATACATGTTGTCTGTGTGGTTTGTTTTTAGTTGCCATGGGGATCCTTACATTAGGAACAAAGCTAAAAATGCTCTTGGATCCTCTGCTTGTGAATATCTGAAATCCATGCTGTATAATACCGAATCGCATAGTGTCAGCTCTGAAGTGTACTTTGTTCTCACAGCACTTTCTGGAAATGTGATGCATGAAATGATGAATGCATGCAAATAGCGTGGAGCGAAAGGGAGGGTTTTGTCAATAAACCCATCAATCGCACAAAGAGTAGAGAACACCCCCAACTTTTCTAATTCATTAGCGGGTGCACAGCTTGAAACGATTGCATTGATAACTGAGTGCTAGAACTGAACGATGAGCTTTGCATTTCCAGCAACAGCATAGCAGCATTGATGCTTTGGAAAAAGGGGAGAAAGAAGTCCAGGCATCATCCATTGGGTGACTGCTTGATTGTAGATATATAGTGTGATACAGCAGATTCATTACTGTGCATCAACTGAAGACGCAGACTGGAGTCACTTATACATTCATTTTTTAGGCATCAGGCATTCATTTATTAATCCTGCAGTTTTGTTCATAAATCATGTATTCAGCATCCCATAAACCATATCAGAGATGTGCTAACCAGGGCCTGCCTTCCACCCAGTATTGGTCTGCTGTTATCAATAGCTGGATCCAGTCTTTAGAGAGATTACATTTGACCACGGTATCATCACCAGTCACATCCCACACACAGAGCCAGTGTCTGAAGTCTGCCTTCATGTCTAGAGCTAGAATGTGATACTGTACATGGTCATTATTATTATTTATTTATTAGCAGACGCCCTTATCCAGGGCGACTTACAATTGTTACAAGATATCACATTATTTTTACATACAATTACCCATTTATACAGTTGGGTTTTTACTGGAGCAATTTAAGTAAAGTACCTTGCTCAAGGGTACAGCAGCAGTGTCCCCAACCTGGGATTGAACCCACGACCCTCCGATCAAGAGTCCAGAGCCCTAACCACTACTCCACACTGCTGCCTCATATGCTGGCTTGCTTCTTTTTCTGAGAACTTTTCCAGTGAGTGAAGAGTTCCCCTTGAGCGGGTACAGGAAACAGTATACATCTGCATGAGAAGACCAGCCAAAGAATGTCTGCACATTCTTTTTTTGGAAAGTTTAATTGTGCTGCCATTCATGGGACAAGGAGGATTGGCCTTAACTTCATTGCCTATAAGCTCATTTCTTTTCTTACAGTGGTTAGCATTTTTTTTCCCAGTGTTCAAATATTCTTCCCTTAAATAGTCCCCGTCCCCAAGTTCTTGCCAATTATGGTAAGCGGTGTCCAAGTGGCCTCTGTCTCTTGTGCTTTGTAGTTGACTTATTGCAACTCTCCAGCACAGATGGAATTCAACCCCATCTTATGCAGAAAAAATAAATGTGTATGCTAGCAAACAAAACTTTTTTATGTGATGTCTTGAATTATGATGTCAAACTGTTGTGCTGTAAAAAGCAAACCAAACATACTCAGCAACATAGTCATTTACTAATCCTTTCACTGAAAATATACTGCTATACGAGAATCCTGCATTGATTTTCAATTTATTTCAGTATCTTCATGCATTGTGAACCACTGAATGCTGTGCAAGTCAAAACCAATGTAAAATTGTAAATATAAAAAATGTAAAAATATATATATAATATTTAAATGCTTTATCTATTAAACATTTGCAGCCTTAACTGTACTCTCCCTGAATTGTTAAACTAATAATAGCTGAATTGATTTTTTTTGTTTTCCCATGTCAGTGGAATATCAAATTGATAGCAACAGTTCCATTGGAATTTAAACTAGGAATGTTATTTTTTTTAATTCTACCAAATGATCTGCATAAAATATTGTGCTGGCTTATTAATTATCCATTAATCACATAACCCACATTAAATAGAACTCTGAGATTCTAGAATTCATTACCAGTGTTGTCCTGGAGGGACATAAAAAAAACATTAAACCTCCAATAAGTAAAACATCTACATAAAGATTCAACCCTTCATGCAAAGAAAGCCAGTGCGTAGAAACGTATTCCACAGGGTGCTGAATGTGCATGAGATGGGTACACAGCACTTTATGGGGTTCTGCAATGCATGCCAGCTTAAAATTGCCCTTCTTAAAATGATTGCTGGAATTATACCATATCACCGTCAATTTGTGCTGATTACAAAAGCACGCTGATTTCAAGCATGAAGTGTTGTTTTAATACAGCAGGGTCACCATTATGGTGTTGGCATCTTTCCATTGTTTCACATGACAAAGAGCAATATGTGGAATCTTTTTAAAATCTATTGCATTCCGTCTGTTTGTGCAGCTGATCAATCCGTTACTGCTTTAGAATGCACTTAAACAAATACAACAACAAAAACCGCACACAAAACAAAAATTAAAAGCAGCACAGATGCATTTCTCAGAACTTGGCGTGTGTGGTGTATATATGCTAGCCTTGTCTTGCAGACAGTTTTTTTTTTTTTTTAATGCCAGGCAATAGTTTCCATGGCAACCAGGGCTTAGGGAAGTCTCAAACCGACGTAGCTGACTTAGCTCATTGAGCAGCAGGAGCCGATGTGGAATCTTCAGAGATGGGCTGACAACAGTACACATTGCTTCCAGCAGTCACAGATGAAGGGAACTCGAGAATAATTCACAGAGTTTTAGCTAGTGCAGGACAGCTCTTTTGCTGTGTGTTAATTATTCTCTCATCCCGACCTCCCTACAGGGGTTTCTGAGCCGTCGGCTAAAAGGATCCATCAAAAGGACAAAGAGCCAGCCCAAGCTCGACAGAAACAGCAGCTTCCGGCACATCTTACCTGGATTCAGGAGCGTGGACAATGAGAGGTAAGGGAAACATTGCTCTGGGGAGGGGGGGTGGAGGAGATCGACCCATTGTCATCCACAAGGGGCATCCCGGGGCGGGGTGTACACTTTAGAACACTAACAGGGTGCTTGTACAGGAATGGGTTCTGGCTTGTCTGCACACAAGTGAACATTTTGTTGAAGTTCGGCTGGCATTGCCAAGTACTTGTTACAGGGAGCTTGCATTTAATGGTACAGGTCAAATTTCAGGCTGGATCGTGAACAATCAGCAGGCCTATTAGAAGAGCCATCCTTTGCTTCTCTAGTGCAGAGCTTATTTAAAGCATGGTTTGTGCAGAAAGTGTGTGGTTTGGGCACAAGCTGATCACATGGGGGTCTATTGTAATGATCTAAACCATGGAGGATCTTAATACCAGCACTCTTTAAATCTATATTAATCCAGCTGGGGTTTTAGACCATTATTAGTCCCACTTATTAACCTTTCTGCATGCAATACAGATACAGTGAAATGAGGTGTCTGAATATATTTTTTTTAATATTAGGAAGGTGGTATTAAGGTCTGCTTCTGTTAAGATCATTATTTCAGAATTGATTATCATCAAGAAAGTGACTTTTTCCTTACATCTGCAGATTGCTGCCTGGTATTCAATAGTGTTGTATTTTTTTTTTCAAGTTTGCCACCCGTCTTGCAAGCCCCAATTATTTTATTGTTTTCAGTCTCTATTGGTCATTTCTGAGCAGTTGTCGGAAGTCTTTAGGATGTGGCTCTCATGTGACCTCATTGCCTGGTTCCCCCAGGGATCGTAAGTCATGACAGCGTGATCTCTTCAAATCTGAAAGCTGAAATCATCTAACCATAACCGAGACTGATTTGCTGTTTGAATGGCATTATGTATTTTTTTTTTTTTTGTAGCTAGTACATCAACTTCTGTTCACATTTGAAAGCCTTTTGATCCACACACAAATGTAATTATAGGATATGACTGATGTTACTCTATACAGTGCGTGCAAACAAAAATGTTGCTTCAGAAAATCACTTCACTACATCAATGCATTTAACAAAATGAGGTTGTATTGTTACACACAGTACAGGTACTCCAGTCATGTATTTGTCCTTCAAATCAGCTAGGGAGTCATGCTTTCCATAGCAACATAAAAAAAACAGAATATTCCCCCTGTACTGTATATTAGTCACTGTTTTAATGTCATAAAGGCATGTGATGTAGTATTTATCAAGACCTTTATGCACCCTCGCTGTGTGAATTTAGTTCATAGTACTGTATTTGCTGATTACAACTTCCTAAATGCAAGCAAAAGGCAATACATTGTAGTTTTCTTTTTTAAAATAGTGGTTTATTTATATAGAAAAAATGGAAGATTATTGTAAATACTGGCTGTTTTATGTTATTCCCATCAGGTACAGCAGCTGGTAATGTTGGACGGCTGGATTCACATAGCTTCATATATACCTGTAGTTGGCTGCATCTTTTCAGTGATGGGAAAAGCTCACGACAGCATCAAGACAATTGATTACTCCTTGGGTATCAGCATGTCTAAATGGTTTGGAGCTAAGAGTAGGGGTTTCAATTCCCAGCTCACTTAATGACTTCCCTTGTTGAGCAGGATCTAGATCTTGTGACTTTTGTTTGACTTTGTTCTTCTGGTCTACTGTATAAACAACGTCTTGGAAATAAAATGAGATGCCTGGATTGGGTTCTCCTAGCATTAGCAGTACATTGATCTTATCAATTGAGGTGTGGAAATGAAATGTGAATATTGTGCTGAAATGACTTTTTTTAAGGTGTTATTTATTTGCCTTATTTGTAATGAAATTTCTATGGGATTCGTACTTGGAATACGGCAGAATATTGTTGTTGTGGTTTTTTGTAGAATCGCAATGTGTATTCTTTGCCCCTATTACAGTGTGAAATATTTGGACATTCCAGGATATTCCGTATTAGATTTAACATCAAACCTGGTACGTTCTGCTTGGCTTAAATATAATATTCATGCAAATGTGATGCCAAAGATGTAAGCTGATGTAAAATGTAGTAATAAAGGTGTTACAGAGCAAGTTTTATACACAATGTTTTATGAATACTTAAGTATAGTATAATATTAAAAATCCTTATTTGGATGACATGTGCACAAAATGATTGATGTGCACAAAATTAAACAACATAGATGCCCTGTAAGAATATATCGACTGAAAGGATTTTTTTTCTTTTCAAAAGCCCAATCCTAAGGGCTGCACAAACCTCTAGCGCCATGGGAATTTGTTTGAAGAAAGAAAAGAAAATCTTAAAATAGATCCAGGGTTTCTGCCACAATGCAAACGATGGTTTTGTGAAGAGGCTTTTTTGACAGCTAAAGTAGATAGTGAGGCTGGATGAGTCACTCAGGGTCACACACACACACACAGGGAGTCAGTCAGTGGCTGAGGGATTTAAACACACATTCCTCCAAGTTCCTAGCTCTCATCTCCAAACACTGTCCTTCACAGTTTTCCTTTATATTATATTAGAGGTTATGAGAGTCTGTTCAGCTCATTAGTGAATACCACTGAATATGCATTTGTTTCATATTCAAAAGAATCATTACGCTTTCTACTTTAAACAATAAATACGCATCTAATGGACTGTTTAAGCTGAGCGAAATAAAGACTGTGTAACATCCATGTCTTTCTGAGCCTCAATGTATAGTAGAGTGCTTATAGAAACACAGCATGTTCACTCTCTGTCAACCATCCTCAAAGTTAAATGAAAGATAGCCATACAGGCTGTACAATATGCAGTGAAGATTAAAAAAACAGTACAGTGCCATTTGTTGTGTATGCCATTACTGGATGTGGAAGTCAAAACACGTTGAATGGAGCCTGCGAAAGTGACATGAATGGCTGAACTGCTCACACTGGCACACACAACTGCCAATTTACACTAATTGCAGTTGAATTGATAATACCCATTCATTAATATGTTCTAGACTTCTATTTAACTGCGTGGCTTCTGTATGTGTGTGTGTGTGCTTATTTTTTCACATAATTGGATTTTTAGGATGCTTCCTTCACTGTGCTGTAGGCATTCATTCTCAGAATCTTCAATCTTGTACTAAAGCATGAAAGCGCTAAAGCATGGGAACATTTAGTCAACACACAACTATGTGAAGAATTACTTGAACATTTAGGGCGATCGACTATTAGTCAGCACCACAGGATACAGCAACAAAAAACCTGGAGCTGCATCGAATTCCCTAATACAGATATGGAACGATGCCATCCACAACAGATTTACCACCTTAAAATGCTTTTCAGGCTGACAGTTTAGGCTCTAAGATGACACATGACAGGGCGTTGCTTTGTGTGGAAAATGTATTTGAAGTGATTAGGATGCCCAGGGGGAGTTTCAACAAAAACCAAGGCATGTTTATGTTTGCCTTTGGAAGCCTTTCCATTTTCAAAGTGTCAAAGCCTGATGAAGGCCAACCTGATGAAGACCAGTGTGTGGTGTTGTGATCATCCCATACAACTGAGGCAGCAATGTGAAAAGGCATGCGGTACGGTACACTATTCAATAGAAGTCAAAAGGTCAAACTGGATTAGATCACACATCTTGGAAAGCCAATGCTATATTGGGCTTTCTTTTTTCAGATTTGAATGCACAGAGCTGTTCTCAGAGTGCAAATAAATGGGTTTAGAATATTGGTAGTGTGTGAACATGAATGAGTATTATTCAGTCCTTACTGTCGATTTTACAGTTTAGAACAGTGAGTAAGAAATGTTTTAATGTGGAAATGATTTAGGAATCAGGCCACATGCCCTAAATGTACAAAACGAGTAGAGAGGTGTTCACATACTGTAAGCATGCCGGTACAGGATATGAAAAGTGGTAGCTACGGCTTCCTACAGTACTTGTTGGTGATTAACTACAGCCTTTAGGAGGGTTAAAGCACAGTATAGCTGTAGCACTGCCTCCATACATCATGTATTACTTACATTATTTCGCTAACAAGTGCAACAGGTGTAATGGTTATGTCACCATTAGGAAAATCGCTTAGATCGTCAGTATTGACATGAGCTGTAATTGATTTGCACGCCTATGTTTTAACTGTTGCCACATTTTCTTCCTTTTTAAAATGCAAGACTGACTCAACTCAAGAACGTGTTGCTGCGTATTGTCTCCTGTATGACAGATGTCACAATACAATGCATCACCTTATCATGATGGCCTTTCTGGGTCACCTATAGTAGCATGTGACTGTGTATAACAGTTTCTTTGCCAGCTGAGAAATACATTAGCTGTGTTGTGCATTCTTTTTATGTAGGGCCCACAACATCAAAGTTGACAGTAAGTGTACTGAAGATGCTGCTGATAGGACCCAATAAGGACATGATTTATATTGTCACAAATAATTGTTCAATAAAGAGTGGCTGATGCTTTCCTTGGACTTTACCTAACTAACTAATTTCTAGCAACTTCCCCATCTAAATTAGATCTATTAAATCAGTAGGATTTCTATCTTTCAATGTCACCATGTTTTAGTGTTTGCGTGTGTGTATACAATAAAATTGAGGTTAAAATGAATTGTTTAATGCTTGCCAGAGGCGAACACTTTTACCTGAATGGATTTTATCCCAGTCTGACCTCCCATTACACAAAGACTCAAATCTGCAGATTTTGGAACAAGGCTTCAGTATTTCTATAGGCCATCCAAACTAGACAGAGAGAGAGAGACACTGAGTGCTTTAGATTTGCATTGAGATTGTTCTTATAAATCAAGCTCCTATTTGTACAGCTAAGCAAAGCATTGCTTCCAGGTCATCTGTATAGATTGCTCTGGGCAGTATTTCATTCCGTGTTCTACTTAATAACAAAACATACAGCGTGGTTAAGAAATAGATGCCCATCCTGTATCTGTGCCACTAATTTGATGAGACATTGTAATGGCAAGATTCCGTGCCGGGGGCATCAGATTATTGTAGCATGAAGCAACACTGCAGTGCAGCCGCTGAATAAAGACAGGGACATTTCATGCTCTATCTTTTTGACATTTGTAATCAGCGCGCTCCATTGTAAGGCACATTGCAGCTAATTAAGATATATTAATGTATAATTCACAGTTTCTTTTTTAAAATATTTTAAATGTTAGCTTGCGTGGTTCAGGGGGCGTGGAGCTGGGTGGCTCCTAATCATCTAATCTTCTAATTTTCTAATTTCCTGCTAATTAGCATCTATTTTCTATTTAAGCCTTGATCACCTGCAACTTTTCTGTCGAGTGTTTCGTTTTCCTCCTCCTCCCCTCCTCCACCTTCTTACATGCCTTCGCATCGGTCGTCTCTGGGGGGCAAGTGAGTCTCACTTCCCCGACCTCAGGGCTAGGCATCCGCCTCCCTTACCTTCAGGGGCGTTCTCACCATGTGAGTCAGAGCGGACCCCCGGCCAAAATCAGTCCTGTCGCAGCTCCTGCGCTTATCTTACTTCACTCGAGGCTCTGTTCTATTCTGCCTTTCGAGGGGCGGCTCTCCGAGTCATAACCCTCATACATGTTTTCGGTTGCTGGGTCCTCTGCCCTGGGATGTGTCGGCATCGTCGCCCTCAGTCAGCGACCATCTTTTCTATCCCGTTTCGGTTGCTGGGTCCTCTGCCCCTGGGATGTGTCGGCATCGTCGCCCTCAGTCAGTGACCACCTTCTGTCCTACTAACTCTCCTTGCTGCTTCTTCTGCCTTCTCCTTCACCCAGCTCACGCCCCGTGAAATAAGTATTATTTTATTCACTGACTGCCTGGAGACAATTAAAGCAATCGTAACATGCAAATATATATATATATATATGTGAAGATAATAATATTGAATCATTATTGCCTCACAGTGCAATGCTGAAAACAGTGTCCAAGCTTGCTGACACAGGCATGGGCTGGTCCATGACTGTGTGTGTGGTAGAGTTAGCCCTGTGATCTTGTCTTCACTATTATTCAGGAAATGCATTTTGTATGTTTTTGGTTCATTTCCTCCAGCATTTCTAATCTAATGAAGTCTTAAGGAAATGATCTGAAACAGCCTGAAGGTTATTGAGTACAGCTCTACCCAGAGATGGATTATACTCAATAAATCATAAACTCCTTTTTACTGAACATATTTAGAACACATTAAAATACCTTTAATTTTTTTTATATAGATTCCTGCTCTTTGATTTTTGTAATTTTTCAATTACATTTTTTTCTGGCAGCACCCTGTGACATGCATTACCATTTATTATTCAACCTCTACTGTAACAGGCTATGTCAGGTAAATATATTTGTTGTACGATTTTGGGTTCAAGATCTGTTTTGCTAAAGTTTCAAGAGCAGATGTGTCAGATTGTGACAACGCCCCCAACCAAGGCTGGTTTGCAACCTTTAAATAGTTGACCCAGACACAGAAACTGTAGTTCAGCGCTTTCCTGCGCACATTTATTAACACAAAAGCTTTAAAGAAAACACTGTAACAAAAACAAAAGCTTAACTCCACCTAGGAGTTCTAACTAAACCTTTTCAGGATCAAACCTACTAAACTAGACGGCTAAGTCGTTTACCAGTCCCAAAACACATACACAGTAAAACTGCAATATTAAAAAGAAAAAAAAAACTGTGTTATACAAACCGTAGACACTTAATCCAAAATCCGCTGGCAAGTCCATGACAATCCCTATTCAGTATTCATGAATCACCATTCCATTATATGGCTGCCTTTTCCAAAGGGTTTATTGCCATTCAGTCGCCTTGAGTGAAAATATGAACCGAACCCAGGAGCAGAGAGCTGTATTATTTGAAGATATCTTGTCTCCTTTGAGGCATGTAGAAAATAAACCAACCGAAATTAAAATTCCCTGCTTTTTGGTTCTTTCTAGCAAGGGAACCTCTGTTTGACCCACACCGCTGCAGATAAGTCTCAGTGCTCTGAATAACCAATTACAACATTAATAATTTATAGAGTTGTGCAGGTCTTGGAAAGACTATAAACAGGCAACAGTGGATGCTGACTATTTCTCTGTGTTTGATAAAAACAGGTAGGCTTTTGAGGCTCAGTTTATTTTGTATTGACTGTTGATGGTATTTTATGTGGAAAAATGATCCACAATCAAAATAATTTCTGTAAATGCCCTCAGGTTTGGTTACCTTGTAGGAAACCAAGGCCCGGACCAAATCAAAACTTTGACAACCCGCTAATCGCACTTAACAAAACTGTATTTAATAGCGCTTTCTTTTTTTGTAAGTATCTTATTTCTTCTACTCATAAAAAGAAAACGCTATTAAATACAGTTTTGTTAAGTGAAATTAGCGGGATGTAAAAAAGTTTTGATTTGGTCCCAGCCAAAGTCTGGACTGAGTTCTTTCAATAAAAATCATTATCCCCAAACAATCTTGGATTGGTTATTTGAATTTACCAAATGACTTCAACAGTCTGCAACTAGAGGCACACATCAGAACTTTCATTTTTCCGAGCTTAAGAGGATAACTGTTGTCCAGGAAGAAAGACGTCTTTTCATCCTAAAGAAAGACAGACAAGTAATCTTAGGAATTGTGTTGCAGTTTGCTGGTAGAGAGCGAATGCTTGAAGGTCATTGGTAATTGAGGGAATTGATGAAATGTACACATGCTGATGAAATTGGAGGAGAATAAGAGAGAGAGGAGAGTGTGGAGGGAGGGATATGGGGGGATTTACAGCCTGAAAATGATTTTTCCTCAGAGATACTGTACAGGTTTCAATTTCATCTCCTTTAGACTTCTAGATTGTCAAAATGTTTTTCACTCCCTTTTAACAGAAATGACATGCCACCTGTTTTCTTGTCATTGTTGTCGCTGACTAATGATGCCCATCTCTGTTGTGCCTGCAAGAAATCATTAGCTGCCACTGTTGATCATGAAAAGCTGACACGGAAACATTTTACAGATTCAGTGAATGACGTATTCCTTGAAATGCAGGGCGTTTCATTTTGGAGTGTGCACACCCATGAAAATGTATGAATTCTCAATTACAGTTACATAAGATGTCTTAAACCTTATTAAAAATTGTCTAATGTGTGTTGGCCAGTAATGCTTGAAGAAAATCACCTGGGTTTGAATTCCTGTGTGTGGTTTTTTAAGCAGTAGGGATATCTCAGTGGTGTTCATTTCTTATTTATAAAAAGGAAGGATTTCAGGTACTTTCTTACAAGTTTCCCAGCAGGTGTTCTGTGTGATAGTTTTAAATCCGACGTAGCGCACTTTCAACATTATATCTGTGAAACCATTTTTGTTAATTCTATAGGGTGATACAAAACTTTTGGCCATAGATGTAATCAGGATGGCAGAGACAAAGATGCACTGTGCAGTATCTGGTATTAAACCTGATCCTACATAATGTACTGCATTGCAGGTTGCTTCAAATCACACAAACCACGTTTATATGTTCCAGTGAATTGCTAGCTTTGGTTGAAATCGAAAATCATTTTTGCCAAAATCAAAAATGCTGTGGGACTATTATACAAGAAAGCGATGCTTATTGTTTTGTTCTTAAAATAAAACAGTAGTACCCAGTTTATGTGTATATCACTTTATTAGCCCAACTAGCTCATTGATTGCATCTTCCATTACAGTAGCCTGAATTTATGTAGGATCAAAAGAGGCGTGCTCTACACTCTCTTTACACAGAGAGTGAATCGGCTCCAGATATGTATTATTTATGCATCATAATTGCATTTTATTGAGGAAGGTCAGGTTTCCAGAGGGACCATGGGGATTGAAGCTGTCAGTGTCATTAATATTGTGTTGTGAGTTGAAAGGTATTCAATTGATAGACAGGGCCAGCTTGTCAAGCACTGCACTGCATGCATGGACCTGTATTATTGAAGTATACCCTGCATTTATATTAACTATCTCAAGATTGTAAGGTGCAAAGGGCAGCAAGGTTGGGTTGATTCCAGGTCAAAATTTGGCTGTGTAGCTTTTTTCAAGCCTCAAAAAAGCTGGTCTGTGCTATTTATAATATGGGGGGTGGAGAACCAAATAATCCTTCAGTGATGGATGCGATGTAGAGATTTAAGATGAGCTCAAGCTGCGTTTTTTTTACTGGGCTTTTCAGAATTTCCATCTGCAAGGTTGAAAAAAATATCCTTAAGGAAAAAAGCCATTATGGGAAACTTAATGTTTGATCTTAGGCTCCTGTTTCCGTCCGCATGGCTGGTTCCAGTCATTAGCTACCAATGTTAGCTATAGAATGGAGAGATGACACTGCAGGTGAAAGGCAGAGGATGAGTTTGAGCAAACTGCTCTTGAAATATGCAGGCACTTCAGCCTTTACTGTAATCATGACACTGGTTAGTAACCACACAGCGTTTTACATTGAATACATCAGCTGCATAAAAGACTTGCTATTTAAAACAATATTACAAGCACCAAGCACAGACACTGGAGATCCTAATAGAACTGCCTGGTGTCTTCTACTAAATCCAAACTATGTGTATGTGATCACCATGGCAATGTTTCCTAATACAGTACTTTATTATAATCTGCAGGTGCCGTTCTTTGTTCAAAACCTATTTTGTTCACAACAGGAGTAGTATTAGCAACCTGTACGAAACAAGGACATCTAACTGGTAGCTAGATCCGCTGGGTCACTGTTCATCCTGCAATAAAGTAGTGATTTTCTTTCCCTTTATAATGGCGCCAAGAGCGTGTAATACTGAGCATGTGAGAGTGTAGAGAAAGCAGCATGGGGGATAAAACTTCAGTGGTAAAATCTTAATGGAGCTTTTGTATGAGTGTGACTGGGTGTCCAAGCTCTACTGCCGAAGGGCTTTGTGTTCTTAATCTCTTATGACATGTGTCAGGGCTCATTTGGTTCAGGTGGGTGGTAGAATGCAGTGTAAAGCAAGCCGCTGCCATTCCTCCTTTTTTTTATTTTTTGAAACAGTGTTTCATCTCCACAGCCCCAGCCCCAGCCCCAGCGCAGGGTGGTTATTTAGTGCAATGTCATAAACTCTTCTCCTGCTCTCGGCTGGAGGTGTCTTGCAAATACTACGTGGATTTACGGAGAGATTGTTTGCTCTAATCCTTCTTAATCAAACACCGCTGGGAGGGACGCAGTGGATTGTGGCGATGGGATAACTGTAAATGACTTTGACTCCTAAATCCAGCAGTGCCACTGGTATTGACCTTCATCCTTTTAATCTGTTCAGTGCTTTTGGGTAAGTGGAATGCAATGTTAATGATATGCTTAAGACACCTGTTTTGGATCTGTATTGTATGTTTAAACTAGATGGTAAAGGGGGGGGGGGGGTAGAATACAATTAGCAGCTGATAGCGTTTAGAATCTTTTTTTTGCAGAACAAACATTACCACTTTAGAAACCTCCAGTGAGTAACAATGGTAATCGGGTATAAGAACCCAACCAAAACGAATAGGCATTTCTTGTGAGAACAGGAAAACCGTTAACAGTGTTCATTCTTCATCTTTTTTCTCAAAGGACAATCTCAATTCCACGCACAAGGGAAATACTGCAACTAATTTCCTTGCTTCTATAATAAGACCATGGGCCTAATGCGTGGGACTGTGCAACCAAATCAGTTCATGAATATTTGCCGCTTGCAGGGCAGAGTCTTTCTTTAACTATTTCATCCTGGCAACATGGAATTAGGATATTAAAACTGAGGCCGATACCATTTCAGTGGGTTAAAAAGTCAATTTCAGAACACATCCGCTGTACCTCAACATAATTAAAGAAACATTCAAACTACATAGAAACCATGACCAGAAAAGTCGTTGAGCACAAATAACACTTCCCAATGGTGCCTAAAGTAGAGAAATCCACAACTAACTTCTTGTACAGTTTTATGGTAAACATGAACACGTAAAGAGGACTGAACAAGGTTTATCCTTCCCTGGTTTTTCATTGAAACCTTTAGATATAAAAAAACAAAACAAAAAAACACCAGTGGTGAAGTTATTCAGCTTAAGATATTAATTTTAAATTTGAAACCAAACATACACTGTAACAATGAAAACAGTAGAATGAGTAGTGACAGGAGGGGATGTTTGCCAAGTGGCATTATCCCTTGAAAAGCACCTTGATTGGAAAATCAGGCAAGGTTATTGGATTGTCAGGCATGCAGTTTGCAAGAGCCTGTCTAATACAGCTACATCCCAGGGCTGCTGCATTGTCCAAAGGGCCAATATTCTGAGCTCCTAACTCAGCTGAGAGATAATCTCCCTAAGCCTAATCATTGATGCTTATTTGAAAAGCCCACTGCAGGAGGCATTTGTATGCATTGGGTCATTTTGTGTAGCTGCAGTTAAAGTAAATAACTTCTGACACAGTTCCCTTGACTTGGCAACTGCAGAAATCACTAAATACCAAATCCCTTAACAGGAAGGGTATAACACGAAATTAGAGTAGTTTTCCTAGTTCCAGGCTACCGTTGATCTGTTTACTCTGAGTATTTTGCTATTAAGAGGATTTATTAAAATCAAACCCACCTTGAGTTTTGATTTGAGGTTGTGAATTTGTCTTTGTGCAATATCATTCAAATTCATGAGCAAGGCAGACAGGATCATGGAACCCCCACACAGTAAATCTCAGAGACTTTTCAAGCATTGTAAAGTAATTTATAGAATAACCAGGCCTCAGTTGTTTCTTACCATGAATAAATAGCCATGCAGTCTAACCAGAAGGTGTGGGAAAAAACTCATGTTCTAATAATGTTCTGACCCAGAAGCAACAGTAGCAAAGAATTGTGATTGTTAATGTAAACAGTGCAGCTATTTTAATTAAATATAAATAAAACTGATTTGGAGGCGGTCAAACACAGTGTACCATGAATTAACTATAAAGGACTTACCATATTCCCAAAAATATTAGTTCAATTAGTTTCTAGTTATGGTAATTAGGTACTTTTTAATGTTTCAATGTAGCAGGTTTAATGGTGTAAAGGTTTTGCATTTAAGAAGAGTTCTCTCCACAAGGTATAAATAGATCTAACCTCTTCAGGTACATGTTTTAGGCAGTGAGTGGGATTTCTTTGCAGCCAGTCGCTGACATATTTTTTGGTCTGTTTTCATGTGTGTATGAATTTGCTCTTTGTATTTTTTGAAGCTGTAGTTACCTAATACAGCAGTTCATTTATCTGGGGGTCACCAAAGTCTTTAAAATGGAGGTAAATCTTAATCAGCTTTGTCTTTAAAATAACCAATTGGCAGCTATCAAAATCCAGTCTGCCAGAGATTCTGCCATTGCTTAATACGAATGAATGCAACAACATTCAACAGGGGTATTTACAGATATCTGCAGTAATCCAGAGATGGTGTTTGCATGATTATGTGAGTTACAAATACTGGTCGTCTCGCTCATAAATCATCATTGGCTTTAATAGGACATTTATTGTTGGAGGATACTGGTGCATTACAAGCTGTTCTGAAACCAGAATGTGGGAGTTTTACAGTAGCTGCTTCTGAGGGCAGAGAAATGATGCACTAATGGAAATGTTATATTGTACACTCCACAGAAGGTAGTGCTTTGTAGTGGTTAAATCCACAGTGATGCTAATAGCCTGTTTCTAGGGATGTCTTGAACCATAGGTGCCTAACCTGGACAGAAATGTTGAGCCCAAAAAGATAACTGAATCCCCAATACCCCTTCATAAAGTACTTTATAGCAGGGCATTAATGGCTCACAAGCCATACAGTACATGTATATGACTCACTGAACCACTAATATAGCTCATTAGTAGTATCTAATGGGTTTGAACAGGCTGCAAGGGGAATCTGTACTCTTAAGTATTAGGAAGTGGTAAGAATGCATCAAATGTTCAATTAAAGGAGAACTATGTAAAGATCTGGCTTAGTGTAGTTGCTACTATTGAGTCAAGTTTTAGTAAACTCTGTGAGGCTCTTGTAGGATGATAAAACCATAAAGTTGGAAAGCAGAGCTCTATAGCTCCTTGTTGATCTGCAGTTCAGGTGAGCAGGCTAAATGTCCATTAGCTTTTAAAATCTGTAAAGCTTAGCCTCCTTGGGTTGGTGTGGGCGTCAGATTCTGTATCTTATGAAATGGGATAAACTGCGTATTACAAGTTTCCTTTTCAATGAAAAATTGTAAATGTTCTGCCAAGATGTTAAAATGGTGTGTAGGGAATAACTTAAACTTTGTTATCTCCAAGAAATCAGACAAATGAACGGCACTAATCCTTCAGAATAAGCCCATAGGTACTGTACATGGAGGTATTTTTAGAGCTGGTGTCAATAAAATATGCATGTAAGTTTTGTTTGTGTGACAGAGAACCCTTACAGACCTTATTGTCGACCAGACATCATTATGTTTATTATCTTCTGAATGGCTTCAAGCAATTTAGCTTGTATTATTAAAAAACAAAAGAGCAGGGCAGTATTGTGATGCAGTTGTGGTGAAAAAAAATGGAACTTAAATGTTAACAGAATTAAGCATATCTGCACATTTTTCAGTGGGTAAATCTTTGGAAATATAATATGTATTGATATAAAGATTTTTTATAATCATTTATTTTTTTATTTTTAACGGAGCAATGTGTGAATGCTGTGATTGACCTTTAAAAAACTAGTCAAGAATGAGCACAATCTGAAATGGCTAGTTTGCTGCTACAGTAAGTTTATGAGACGCCAGAGGCCATGTGTTACCTGACAGGCAGCAAGGGTACGTAGTGGACTTCCATTTATATTTGGGGGGCAGTTACTTCAGGGCTGAGAATTGAGGGAACACAGACTTGTCAGGTCAGATTAACAACAGGGTTACTATGAGGGTTGTGCTAATATTATAATGGTGTATGCTTATGCCCTAAGGCTTTGAGAATGCACTCCCTATAGTATTAGCTTTGTTAGTGTGCTGTGTTCTAGGAAACCTGAAAGTGCCAGTGTTAAGGCTTCTGCAAGTGCAGCTACTTAACCTTTTCCTATTGTTTCAACCCTAAACCGCCTTGGAGTTTTAACAATAAGCAACCGTGAAGACAAAACGTTTACATTTTTCCTCTATTATGCGTATCTGCAGTCTTAATAACTACAACTATAATAACTACATACAACTCAAGTTAAATTGTGCAAATATGAAGACATTGAGACAGACTTACAGTCGAAACTTTTGTCATTGAATTTGACAAAAAAATGAGTAATGTGCCAAAACTAGCTTCCTTGGGGTATACTGTTAACCTTTCATTCTAATGAGCTAGAATGTGCACATGCCTGTGTCTACAGTCTGAGTTGTCTGAACAGCCCCTACACATTTGCATAGCTGTGATTAATTCTTTGAGTTTGTCATAGTAAATACACAGTGTGTCAGACAGGTCCTAGCAGCAGTGGGCAATTCAAATATTAAAAAGCCAAATAGTGCATTTGCATTTTTAAGCATGCTGTTTGAAAAGGGACTCACTCAGTCTCAGAGGCCTTGTTGTCTGTAATAATAGACGACCAACCTTCATTGTGGTTTATTACAAACTTCTTATTCTGTAGTCACTTCCTAATGCTTATGAATGGTGCAGTAATTTGTTATCAGTCCTGGTTTCAGGTGACAGATTATCTCATTGATTTCCTCATTTAGTTTTGAGCCATTTGGCTCCCTGTTGAATTTTGTTATTCCTGGTCGAAGTTACTGACTACCGGCTGGGTTCAGAGTATCAGTGCTCAGCAAGTGCCGCAGGGCTGCTAATTCTCAGGCATTTCCCTGAACTCAGTGCTTCGTTAGTTCAGTGAGGAACTCAATTTATTATCCTATGGATCTGGAATACGTAATGCAGTGTGTGTGTGCGTGCATGTGTGTGTGTGTATGTGTGTGTGTGTGTGTGTGTGTGTGTGTGTTCTGTATTGAAGAAGCACTCACTATGAAGTGGATACTCATCTGTGGTGCTGTGATTCCTTGTTTACTGTAATTTACAGAACGAACACTAGCGCTATCTAAAATGAAGTGCAAAACGTATACAGGAGTAGTTGAAATGAGTCACAATGCATTAGCTATCAAAGGTAAACTCATTAATTTAAAGCTAGTGAGGTTGGTGCCTAAATAATTCAAATGATTTCTCTTAAAAACTAACAAAGTGCATTGCATCGCCTTACATTTTTCAGCCAGATAATGGTGTTTAAACAAGATAAAGCTCTAGGTGACATTACATTGCCTCCTGCCAAGAAGACAGACAGTACCAGGCACTGATGAACTCCAATGAAGCAAACAGCATCTATATGCATGTTTTTGTGGAATGTTTAATTAGATTTTTCTCTATTTAGTGCATCACAAGGTAACCATTCTGTTATGACTGAATAGCTTCAGTACATTACTTCTCACTATTGTTTGTTAGTTGTAACAGTTCAGCCTGGCTTTAATGGCAGAGCACGTTTAGAATGGCTGGAAATCTGATGTAATATTAATGACCCTCTTCTTGTTCCACTCGTTTGATCTGATCTACTGATATAGTGCAGCCTGTGCATTAACAGGTTAAAAAAAAACAAAAAAAACAGTTGCATCACATGGTTTTATGTTTTGTAGATTTAGATAACATAACTTACTGTCAGTGCTGTACCCAGAATATATATATAGGCCATATTTACAGTATTCAGGGCGTACCCTGTTGAGACAGAGGCAGCGTCTCTTAACTGGCTTCTCAGACGAGAGTCAGACACCCTGTCTGGAGCTTGCTACCTGCTGAGTTTGGCTGCAGGGAAAAGCAGCTGGAGATGGACACCGAAGCAGCAGGTGGGCGTGTCCCGTTGACACACCTCCTGGGTGCTGTAAGCCAGCTCACGATGGTCTTTAAACCAAAGGAAAACTAAAGAACAAAGGAAGACTTGTGTGAGTAAAAGCAACAAACCATTGACCATCGCGTGTGGAACCAGGGTCCTGGTGTTCAGAAATGAATACCATTTAGTTTAAATCACAATGTTACATAGAGTATTCAGTTCCTTCTGTTGAGTCTGAAAATGGAGTAAAGCTTTATTTTCCATTGAGTAGTGCAGCTGTGATGATACGTTTGTAGACATGATATAATAAGCTGATGTCCAGACCACACAAACAGTACATGCGCAAAGTATATATTCATTTTGAACAAAAGCCGTGAAAGAAAAACAGGGAATAACCTTAGAAATGAGAACGAAGAGGACATGAGGGACACACAAAGGACAAGAGCCTATCTTTGATTTTAGCTCCACACTTTGAAACTGCTGCTGGGAATTCAATATCATTGATTGGAAGTTGTTTAGCTGATGAGACTGCTGGAGTATGTCAGGAGTGTACATCGTAGAGTAATGATATTCTCACATTTCTGCAGTTCAGAGTAGACTGGAAATAAAATATTGGAGTTGGGGGATTTCATCTTAAAATGTTGGCCTTGAATTATTAAATACCTTTTTGGGCTGCTACATTATGATTACATAATGAGCTTGAGAAATAATCAGTACCCAGATAATGTTGCATTTCATCACAATTGGGTGACACCTCCGTATCCATGAAAATAATTAATGCAATTTTGGGGATTATAGCATGGACTAAATTATAATCCACGATAATTTAATAAAATTGATCAGATGATTTGGCATGGAAGAAGCCAATGTAATTAGGCTGATCTTTCAATCTCTTTTATTTTGGTGCTTAAACTTGTTTCACGTTTTGTAGATGCTAATTTTTTCCGTCTTTTACGATATAAATAATATACCACAGCTGTTTCCACATGAAACATCGGGAGGAAATTGGGCAAGCAGACATTGGAACTCTAGGTCTAGATCAAAGCCTGTAGACGACTAGGCATGTAATCAACTAGAGACCAGCGTATTTGTACAGTTACTTGTAATAGCTGCTAAAGGGACGTTGCTTTCTGGTTCTTTGCAGGGCTGTTCGGTTAATGTCACAGCCGTTCAGTGGGATGGAATCCAGACACCAGGTAGACATGCTAGCCTGTGCATTTGTTGTACTGTATTGGCAACTCCTCAAGCAGTAGCAAAGTGACCGGACTGCTTTGTGAGGGAGTGTTCTGATCTCACTGTCCTGGAAATGGATGAAGCACTCTGGATGCAATTTCAGGATTCCATTGGAATGAATACATACTACAGTTATATATGTAAAGGATAGCTACAGTAGGGTTTTTTTTAATGCATGTACAATATTATTAATTGCAGTCAAAACTAATCTTTAAAGGATAGAACAAACACTGCATAAATAAGAAGTGGTGAGTATTATTTTCCAGTTTGGGCTCCATCTGTTAAACCGCTCAAATCTAGTACAATAAAAACTAATGTGCATGATAATGGATGTTCTCGTGTGAAGTTGTGCGTGGAATGATTAGAAGTAGTCACTGTGCACTGTGTATCAACAACCAAGCCAGTCAACCCTTGTGGTTAACCACACTTTTATAACTCAAACATATACTGTGGATACAGGTAGCTCAGCAGATATATTTTTGTTTTTCGCTGGAATCTCTTATAGACATGGCAGAGGTTTACAGCAATGCGTGCCTGCCTGTGTGCTTGAGGGTTCACTGGAACCATGAACAGAGCACCAGCTGAATAATTCAGGCGCGCCGCTACCACTGGGAATAAGAAGGAATGAGCCAAGCTGCCTGAAGGTTGCTGTCATGGCAGTGACAGTCGCTGCTAGACTCGCTGTAACGTATTGTCTTCTCAACTTCCAGGGAATTCACACAGCTAACTGTAAACTGGCAAATGAATCATGCACTTACCAGGTTCAGAAAAGCTTTTTTTGCATTACGAAAACTTAAATAATATTGTGTAGAACGGGTAGCTGGGTTTAGGTGCATTGTCAATTCCCCCGTATTTATGTTTATCTGTCAGGTGTGCCAAATTGATCTAACTAATGAAATGTAATGTAATCTTTGACCTCCCAATGTACTGTACATTGTTAATTGTTACGTAGTGGACACATTGTGGCAGTACTGATTGGTAAGCTATTGTTAACAGAGTGAGATGCAGGTGTATACTAATTTAATAGCATAGTGTAGGTACTGTATTGGGCGTGGTCCATTTATTCAGAACACCCCCATTAATTGGTGCACATCCATCTTGTGCAAGTCTTGTGTGCTGCTGTGGTCGATGCAGCTTGATCACTTTCCTGCATTGAGTGTTTGGGTTACTATCTGTATTGATTAACAATCTTATATTCTCTTATCTGTCACCAGTCGCTCCCAGCCAGACGCAGCCAGATCATAAGTCTTCTGGGGCGTTTGCCATTTCCTAATGATGTGTGACACTCTGCTCCTCCTGTGCCGTGTATGTTTGCTTTCTACAAACAGTAATCTAAAATGGCATGTCAGAGAGATGCCTACTTTATAAACTTTTGCAATTCTAGAACCTAAGAGGGTATTCCATTACCTCTGCATCTCTGCAGACAGACAGTATTCAAGACAAAGATTCCTGTGCGATATTAAGAACTTTCTGAGACATGTTCATGTAAGTTACTTACAAATTGCTTGGCCATTCAAAAGGTTTCCAGCAATATATTATGTGTAATATTGTCCATGCAATTACCATGTAAACCTATTAGCAGTTATTGTACTTCTTGAGATATGTCTGTGTTAATCCACTGTAATCCATGACATTTAATGTTGTTTATTGAATTTAAGACATATATAGCATGTGTGGAGGCAGCCCAATGTAGTAAATCATACAGCAATGTGCTAGGCTTCGGCTTATGGGGCTAACACTCACACTGAAATCAACCTCCTTATTTTAATCTTAATGTTTTGCCGTTTCGTCTGATTGATTATTGCATTTGCATTTTTTTTTTTTATTATATGCATGTCGTTTTTAAAATGTACACCCTTTTTAAATAATGTTTTGCAATAGTGCTAATAGGTGACTCAGTCTAAATCAGCACAGTGGTACAGTAATGTGTTCAAAGTAAAGCGATTACTATTGAACATCGTATAAGCTTGGTAGACATGTATTTAGCCACAGAATGTGCACAGAATAGGCAAGTGCTGTACACTCTTTCCTGACCGCTGCATCCCCCTGATCAGTATGGATCATATAATATTAGGGTTAAAAGGTGGATCAGTCCCAGGGGTAATTCGCAAGCATTGACAATTACTTTTGTTTTTTCTTTTTAGTGGTCAATTTTTCTTCTCCAATGCCTGAGCTACCGAGATTTCTAATCACACTCCTGGACCGAAGTTAACAGATTCATTGGTCTCCAAAGACAATACTTAAGAACGTGGTTCCTTTCAAGTTCAAGGGTCAGATACTGTATGTACCCAGCTTGTGTCGGGTTGATGCTACTGGCAGTGCCTGTCTCCAGCAACAAGCCAGGAAGCATCTAGGCAAATAAATCAGTGAATGTATTTTTTTTTTCTGGAGCCACTCACTGTGAGATTAAACAAGCAGAAAATAATGCAGCACCCTTTAGGATGAATGTACACTAGCTGCAATCAAGACAGTTGTTATGTTGTTATTTTAGCTGCTCTTGTTTTACAGCAGCTAAAGTGCCATCCATCTTACCACAGCTTCTGTCTGTGAGGAATTATGCTCCTTGTATTAAGGGTCAATTATCGCCTTTAGAATGGCTTAATAAGTCAGCTGATTGGACATTGGATGGCCGTTTGCAAACATGTGCTTATTTCTCCATATTAAAAAGCATCCACTTACATTGAGAAGTGGATACACTGCAGACACAATACAGGGGTATGGAATTGAAACGGAAACAAGCTCTTAATAAAACAAATTAAAAGTGTGTCGCTTTTTGTAAACAAAAGCTCTCAAGGGAGTCTCCCAACTATCCATTTTTTTAATCATTTCAGCCTCTCTGTTTTAACCAGTTTAAGCATTATCAATTGATTATAGAAATACATTTGTTCATGGTGTGTATCGCATACTGTAAAACAGGACCAGTCTAACCTCTGCTAAAACTACACTATTGTGTTAAATAATTGTTACTTTAGTATATACAATACCAGATCCAATGTCCCTGAGACAAAAATTGGATTTCAGTTGAAGAATAAGATGATTAAAGTATTGTATGGCCAAAATGACTTTGGGTCAAATGTACTGTTCATAGTGGTGGGCTACTATTGGGGGGGTATTGACCGAAGTGGACATAATATAATCCTATTTAGGTTCACATATTGTTCATTGAATGTAATATTGTAACATTCTCTGCAGTTGTCTTTAGATCAATGATTTGTCTTGCATTTCATTTAAATATTCAATAGCCTTGGAGTAATCAATATGTCATAGGATAGGTGCACCGTTGGAAAATTGTGGAGACAATATGAAAAAGAGATGGATTGCAAGCAAATTCAGTATCTGTTTTCCAGTCAGAAGCTTCCAGTGGCAATCGGGGTTTGTTCTTTTTTTGTAGTAGGGTACTGTGTATGAACTGGTCACCAAAGGTACTGGAAATCTGGCTGTTAAGAGCAAGTTGACCAGTAAGTTCATGTGATCATTTTTAATGGCATTCCTGAACAGAATATATTAACACACTGGATATATGCATGGGGGAGTTCTGCTGTTGTCCCTCATCTTCAGAGGAGGTCGTGTCGTAAACCAAGATGTGTTTTTTCAATAATACCAAAAAACTGCTTCTAGAGAGTAAGAATATTGCTGCAATTAAATTACCATTCCGAGGGCTAATGAGCGGGGAAGATAATAAACATCATCTTTGTTCATTCTCTCTCTCTCTCTCTCTCTCTCTCTCTCTCTCTCTCTCTCTCTCTCTCGTTTATCAGCAGTGTCTTGCATTGCTACAGTCTTAACAGTGTAGGATTAGACAGTACAGTATTTGCTACAGTATGATATTAATCCAATCTGTAAGTTGCAGAATATAGCTTTAAAATGAATGAAACTAATAAAGGATATTATGTTATTACTGTTACAGTATAATGCTGGGTTGCTCCGGAGCTGGCCATATTATTTACAAGCCCCATAAGAATACAGTGGCTTGGTAAGTATTATAAGACTCGTAATGTATGCTAATGTAATGCATGCAATGAGTCAACACGACTTAGATGGTGCAACTGGGAATAAACTGAGTTGTGGACTTTTGTGATTTCGCAGAGCATCTAATGAGTATATGGTGGATTCATTACGTTATGAAACGGTCTGCTGGGATTAGTTAAATTGCAAAGCTGTCAGAAAACAAGGCAGAAGCTGGGTGAAATGTGAGAAGCACCTCTCCTTGAGAAAAGCTGGCAATATATATTGCTGTACAATGTGCACACCGTAGTCACAATTTGCTGTGCACATGTTTCCCAGTAGGGCTGAAGCATTAATCAGTCAGAAAGAAAGGACATTAAAGGATGCCGGTTGTACACATTGTGGGATATGTAAAGACGGGGCTTAAGCTATGAATGGGATTACAGCACACTTGGTTTATTAAGATCCCAGAATGGTTAAGAAATATCCCAACTCGAAGCTGTGACATATTCCTTTTTTCCCGATTCCTAATATATTGATTCATATACTTGAATCTACTGGGTTAGCAGTGGCCTAGTACCCTGGCTTTAACTCTACAGTAGTTTAAGTTTATTATTTTATTGAACAGGTACAAGGTATCTTGCTAAATCTCTAAATGGAGTGCCAGGCTGACATTTTCATTTTCACAGCAGGCAACAAACACAGAACTCCAATTTTGTTCTCTTGAGTTTTTATTTATTTATTTATTTTAACAGGTTAATTGAGTAGTTTTCACACTGGCCAACCCCATCTCTCAGACAGCCACCCATTTCGAAATAGCCTCAAATTGTCGTCTAGATTTGAGCATCTTATCAGAGGCGCACAGAATTCAATCCCTTTTTTTCTTTTTGTATTGACTCTGTTCTTGCTGAGAAATATTTTACATTACAAAGAGAGAGTTAGGCAGCCGCAGCTATTTGCTACAAAATGAATGTCATCTCCTTCAAGATTGGCAAATTGAAAGGAAAGAAACAAGATGTTTACTGTGAGGAGGCATTCGTTTTTTGGGATAGATTTCATACATACATACATACATACATATATGCATGCATACCCACTCACAGGGATCAAGCTGACCCTGAAAAGAAGAAAACTGATAAATTGTTGAATACGTGTGTGTTTGTGTGTGTCTCTGCATGTGTGTGCATAAAAGAAAATAGCCCTAGTTAAAGGATAGAGCAGGAAAACTTTTAAAACATCCGCTCAAAACCATAAAAATCATTTCGGAAGCCTGTTGTAATGTTCGCAGCCAGCCATGCATTCAAATCTGTTTGTCAGTCAGGACCTTGTTATGTACAGGGCTGTCTGAAGGAGTTTGTTTCTGTAAGGTCCACCAGATTAAACATGTGGACTCGTAGCCTGTAATGCATATCTACAGGCCTAGTTCAACCATTTCAATACTCCTAATAGAACATTAAAGGAGAGGATGAGCCTGGAATACCAACTAAAAAAGGGTACGATATCACTGGCAAACAGCTATAATCCCAAATTGCATTCTGGAAATGAAGCTCATCTGGGAGCTGTGTTCCCGTCAAATTAGCTGATGCATATTTATAAAGCCATGAACCACCACCCTCCTCTCTCTCTCTCCCAATGAGAAATGTGATCTCTCAGCAGGGGACCTACTGTGTGTGTGTGTGTTCCCCCAGCTTATCCCTTTCGTTCCATGAGGTTTCTCTATGGAGCAGCATTGTGTAACTCTTGTTGTGCCCTTCTGGAGGGGAGTCTGTGATAAAGATCATTAGAAACTAGCGTCAGGGGAGTCAGCTGGAGCAGTGTGCAGCAGCTTCCTCCCATTGACTCAGAGCCACAGCCAATCAAGCAATTTCCCCAAGATGTGAACATTGCAGGTGGAGTGGTCATATCATTTGATCAGAGAAGAAGTGATATTTTATTTTCAGACAGTACTACAGATAGACCAGACAATTTCCTACAGCTTGCCGTTCTAATATTGAAAATAGAGAGCACCAATAAATAAGGCTCAAGATTGATTAGCCATCAACAGGTCAATGGATTTTCTTTTAGAAAACACTGTTAGGAAATTCTAATACAGTATATAAAAAAAAAAACTGCCTGAAAGATTTAAATCATTATAGACCTTTTCTGACTCCCAAGAAAAGCGACATTTTGTAGATTAGCAGATACAGAAATTAAGAAAACAGAGACAGAATTTTCTGTTTTCTGTTTGCCTCCAGGTAAATAAAACGCCTGTTAGAAATACCAACAATAAAATTCAGTCAGCTGTTGCTTAGTACTGTATACTCCCAAATACTTATTATATTTATTTATTTATTTATTTATTTTCATTAATGGAGTGCTAGCTAAAGTTCATTTTCATCCCTCATCACAAGGTTGGTAAAAAGTCCTCTATTCCACAGCAGTTTCATCCATTCCAGGTTTTGATATGAGCTTGATCAGAACCAGTGTATAGATAACACGCTCAGGTGTGCCTGATTAAACTCATAGTAAAATGCTGGAACCAGACCATGTGGACCAAGGCTGCATCGGTTACCTGTAGCATCGTATTTGAAATATTTCCCTATTCTGAAATATTTAAAAAACATGCTGGAATTTCCAGCAGAGGCATCTCGGTCAGCCCTTTACATACATTATTATTAATGAGCTGTTTTTCCTCTCGGCCAATTATCAGTGACCTGTATACTGACCTGGTGTAGATTCCTGTAAAGACTACTTGTTAGAGCTTAGCCGTTCTCGGTTAATCTGACATTGGCAGTCTGGGGTTTAACTGATATACGGTACAATTGTTTAGTTTTTTTTCCCCTTCCTACTTAACAAAGGAGAAAAAAATGGGTCAAAGATTATTCTTTTTTTTTGTTTGTTTTATGCCCATTGGATCCCATTGTATAGCTGGATACCAATTAATTTCACGTCGGTGTCTCCTCCTGATATTGCTTCAGGTTAAAGATGGTAAACAGACCATTTAAGCTGTTACGGCCAGAAATCTGCCATGGGCCACATTGTTATCATACCAACATTTCACACTGAAATAGTTTTCTTGTGTGCGGAAAATGCAAATCCAGCCTCTGTCTCATTTGAAAATGGAGATCGGCAGGCCAGACTGTCTAAACAGATATCTGTCAGAAAGTTAGAAACTTGTGCAATGTATATTAGTTACCATATGGGTTCCAATGGACACAGCAGCAGGGCTTGCTTTAACTACTAGGCTGTATTATGTATTCAGCTTAAAGCAAAATTGCCTCAAGTATCTCTGACCCGCTAAAGTCACTAAACACTGTCGTAGCTGCTTGTGCTTGTCTCAGTATAGTAAATTTGTCTTTACAGTGGACTGGTCTTAGACCCTCAATAAGAGGAAATGACAGAAGTTCTATATGTTAATAAATGTCTTACATGTCTTTAGCATCCACAGTCCCTTTTAATTTCCCAAAAATACCAGCATAAAGGTGCTTTACATTATGTGGCTGTTAAAGAGTAAGTAGTGGGGTTCTGAAAAATGCAGCATTGTACCCCTGTTTAAATAATGTACCTGAAATTTTTATTTTCATTGTTATCATCCTGACTACTTTTTACACTTATAAGTTTAAAGTCTGTTTCAAAGTTCTTTTCAAAATATCTGCTCTAGTGCACTGGGGTTTGAGATCTATCCTCTTAATCACTGCAGGAAGACCGATTAAAAAAACAAAAACATAACAACAAATGCTCTGTTGTTTCTGTTCTGTTTGACAATGTAGGCAATCACCCTTACACTATCAGCACACTAGAGTGTTCATTTTGAAAAGAGCTTCGAAACAGACTTTAGTTATAAGTGTAAAAAGTTGTTGGGATGTTAACAATGAAAACATTAATTACTTAAACAGTTGTAGCACCACGCGGGGACGTGTAACGCTATATTTTTCGGAACCCCGCTACTTACTCTATGTGAATATATTTCATTAGACTTATATAACAGTTAATCACTGAGGGGGAGTGGTCAATGATATAATGGAAACTACAGTACATTACTTTGCGCAGATATTGGTTAAAGCTCATGAGAGTACATATTGATTGATCAGAGGATTTTCAGACTACAACAGAAGTTGGAGAGGGTAAGCTGAAAGTCAACATAGCTATTGAACACCTTTATGGTGCTCTGGTGTGAGATATTTTAGGATTCCTCTTATTGTTTTTGGTATTCCCTGTAATTCCACGGATTTTCCACAGCAGGCGATGACTCGTATAGATAAAGCGTGAAGAGTGAAGATGAGAAGTTGTCAATGAAGCAACCTTGTGACTGCATCACTTTGCTGTTCACTAAACCACAACCTGCTCTGTTTTACGCTGAAGGACAAGGGTGTCGGACTTCATACTAAATAAGGCACTGAGAAATAATCTCTTTTTCCGGTTTCTTCTGTTTCTGTCTTGAACAGTCATATTTCATTGCAGTGTTCTTTCTAGCATCTTAAAGCTTGTGTGCATTATATACGGCTGGGGATGATGAGAACTCTTGACACACCTGTGATTGTAAATTGATCTTCTCTGTGAATTTGAATTTGAAAATGCTGCTTTCTTCTTTGACACCTTTTCATGTTACTTGCTGCCACCAAACCTTTCTTCATCTCTTCTCTTGTTTTAAAGTGATTGCGTAAGACAATTTGCAGACACACAGGGCAGAGGCTGTTTAGTACAGTATTTATTTAGTTGAACTACAGTATGCATCAGTTTTATTCCTGTCTTGCGTTTGCACTGTGGTTTTCAAGACCTGGATATCACTTTTGCTTCATAAACATCCTAGCGAGAATGCTGTGAGCGTAATTGCTATTTTACTGTGCTTCTTCACTCTTCTGTTACCAATCACAGTTGGCTCATGAATGTGCCACCTTGCGTTAGGGTTTTAAAATGATGTTGCCGCTGTTTCGGTGTAATTATTGGAACAACACTCTCTGGCCTTGGTTAGCTATTGTATTGTTTATTTAAAGATCAAGCAGCTTCAAATGTAATGTTCTTATTTTATACTGTCCCCTTGCCTTTTACCTGAGTTAAGTAATGTGCCAAAGTGACTTTATGGAAGTAAGAACTAGCGCCATCTAGTAATGCATCTAGCAATACACACCTGTGCACTAGATGGCGCTGGTGTTTTTTCAATATAAAGACCCTGATCTATACTGCATTACATATGTGTCTATGGCAGGTAAAAACTGAAGAGCGACTGCTGAACTCGGAGTCAAATCAGCTTAACAAAGACTTTATCAAAACATGTAAGATCAATCAATTCCGAGTTATTGCAATAAAAGCCACTCAGAATGGTTGCAAACAGTCCTAACAAATACACTCATATGTATTTTGGAGTTACTGTACTAGCTCTTTAAGTGATGCATTGAGTTTGCAGTTCAATAGTAAATGGCTTCATGCTGCAGCAGCTTGTGTGGCAGACTCACATATACTCTGCTTAAGGAATGTAAAGGGCAAGGCAAACATGCTATCATAAAATTGCCATACTGTTTTGTTTCTTTTCTTCTCAGCATTACTACAGCAGCTAGTGCAATCAGGCTGTACTAAATTCAGATAATCCAGGAATGAAGTTAATCCATTTGGCCATGACACTTGCTGTAGTGTGGGGCACTGAAGACTGAACTGCAGGTCACAAACAGAAGGGAACTTGAATGAGAGATAGTGTGCATGAAGCTTGTTCCTAATTATACAGGCCTTCAACCCCCTCAATATTAAGACGTCAAACCGAATTGCAAAAACACATGAGTGTTAAATACACTAAATTGTGGACACAAATTCACGATAGTGTCAGAAAACCCAATTTGTAATGGTAATCCAATAACAAATGAATTAACCTTGGTTGAGGTCCCAAAAGACATACTCGTACATTTCTAGTCTAGTTTCACACAATGGAAAAACAAATCAATTTGATAATAATCTGAAATGACAGGTGCCATTAAGGCAACAAAATTATAAGCACTTGCCGTTCAGAACAGGTAAAATTATGCCACGGTACAGTATGTAATCAAAAATTCTCCTACAATTAAAAATAACTAAGTAGGCAGATACAGTATATATATATACGCTCGTTTCCTTTTGTCAGATGAGCAGAATACATCTGGTTATAATATTTCCAACCCCCCTCCCCTCACGGTCTGAGGCTAATTGTTTCTAGCATTGCATTATAAAAAGCTTGTTGTTTCCACACTGATAGACTGAGCTGCCTAGGCGGCTGCAGACACATGAAACTGCTGCCAGAGCTGGAGCCAACCTGATAAAGCAGACAGGACAAAGACCATACACTCCCAAGCAAGGGGCAGGGCTTCTCACAATCGCCTGTTCTCTCCTGCTGCCTGCCTGCCTGCCTGCCGCCCTCCCTGGGATCTGCTCAGAACACGGACTGAGAGAGGATAAGATAATAACACAGAGAACAAATCCAGCCCTTTGTATACAGTTAGGGAGGAAGACAGAGAGAGGGGGAGTGAGAGAGAGCCTTGGCCCACTTCCCTTATCCCTCGACAGGAGAGAGAAGTAGGGCAGCCTCCCTTCTCCTAGCAGTCAATAAGGCGGAACGTGGTTAAGAGGGTCGCTTCAAGTACCAGCTAAATTACTCCAGGATTCCTGACTAAACGGCACTGGAGTGGAGAGGCATACATCAGGCAGAAAATGGAGCTCTGAGCTGATATACCCCTTCTTTTTCTTGCTTTGCTATTGAACTAGAATACACACTGTGCGCTGTTCATTTGTTTAGCGGAGTCCGGAGGAATGCTTGGTAAGTGATTCTGTGATTATGGCATGTGCAGGAAACAAATGAACACATTCTATTCATGTCCTTGGGTGTTCTGGATGTATCAGTCTTGGACAGAGAGAAGGCTTTTTTTTTTATATGTATTGATGTATGCATTTATGTATTCATAAATATATTCAGCATTTTAACAAGAAATACTGTGAGATAACACCTAAGCCAGTCCTTACTGCTTTATTTATTATAATTATGTTTTAAATCTGTTTCTATTCATGTTTTACTTCTATACTTGTATCCACCGGCACGGGTGAAATAACATTTTAAATATAAATCAAAACAAAGCAAAAAATGATCCGACTGTCTGCATTTGGGAGATAAGCTATGCAGTTGTTTCTGAATGTTCTCAGTGATGTAAACAGCAAAGTACAATTATTAAGTGTGTGTTAAGTCACAGAAGGACGGCCTCTATAATTTCATTTCAAGTTACAGTGCCTTTATTCAGGCTAAACAGGTTTTTGAAAGTTGATCAATCACAAGTTTGTGATTTTTTTTTTTTTAATATTTGGGGAAGTGTTGTTGTTATTTCATGCTGCAAGTGAAATATTTATAAGGAATGTTTCATTTCATGCATAATTAAAGTATGGTTCAATGTACCGGTACTATATCTGGCTGCTAAATGTAGTTTGCTAAATTCAGAGAAATTATGTCATTGTTATTTCACAGCTTGTTTGTTTGTTTTTTCTCAGTTATTTTAAGTTTCCTGTTTGCTATGACTGATGCATTTTACTATTTTAAATAAACTGCAGGATATAGAACAGAGGCAGCTAGCTTCATGAAACAATATTATATTGCCATTGCTGTTTAATCGTTGTTAACACGTTCAAAGAGAATATCTAATATACAGCAGGTCTGCTTCTAATATCTTCCAGGAGCCACGCAAGAGAATCACCTTGTAATACTGCTCATTCAGAGCAGTGCTTTCATTCCAGGCATTCCTGTAAATATGGGCTTTTCTATGGATGTAATAAAGCATTCCCAGCATCAATATAACTGCAAGCAGCACAATATATTGAAGTCAGTCTGTTACTAAGCTGCCTCTGCTAAAGTAAATCCAGGAGGCTCCACTTCTGTTTGCATCCCGTGTTCAAAGCAAACCCGAAACCATTGCAAATCTATAAACAAGCAGGTTTCTGTGAATAAAACAAGCCAAAACCGTTTTGCTGTCATAATGAAGAAAAAAAGGCCACCATCCAAACTGTCAGTCCAGTAGTCAATGGTTTACTATAGGCTATATTCAGTGTTGAAGATATTATAAGTGCTTTTTTAAAGTATTGTATTTAAGTTTACTGCTAGTTTGTAATTAAGTGGTTACATGGCATGATGGTACATTAAGACTGTAGCGTAATTCTTACACACCTTTTTGTTTTCAAAGTCTCTGCTACTGTATCAGTTTGTAGTTAAAATGTTCCTGCTTTCTACCGTTGTTGCTGATTGTCTAATTCCTTGTGGGCAGCAGTTCCAGATGGGGATTACTTAGATTAAACAAACTGTACCGGATCTCTTTTTGTGGACACGGATACTTCACCCCACGCAAAGACCCTCAGGTTTAGTTTTTTTTATAACCGTTCAGTTCACTTGAATCCACCATGCACTTGTCAGGGAAAAAGTATGGCAGTGTCCCTGACAGAATATAGAGGTTGTTACTGTTACTGAAAACAAAATCCTGTTTAGAAACTTGAATGTGGCATAACAGCTCCCATAAAATTCCTCTCACAATATAATCTTTATCCATATAAAAATCAATCATAAGATATTTAGCGGTACTGATAAAGAAATTATATTTAGACTACAGCTCCAAGTAAGCATCCCTTTAATAGCAAGAAACAAAGTTTTGGTGACTTTAAACACAATAAATGCATTTTATATACCAGAATATAGCAGAATAAAACAAACGCATCCCTATACAGGTTTCCAGATGGATTTCGTTGTTGTTTTTTCTAAGTTCGGTTTGCTTTGTAAGGGGGTAGGGGGCTGTGCTGTATTTTTTTCCCAGCCCCCCCTCTGTCTCGGGACTACTGTTTAAGTGTGAAGTGACACATTAAGATTTGGCGCTGGAGGCAGTGTCAGTCAGGTAGTGGAAAGTGCTGTGAGAAAGCAGTAAGTCATTTTCACAAAGTCCCATCTGCTGCAAGGATGGCACCCGTTTTCATTGGGGGAGAGACGGGCTCAGCTGGGTTTTCGATCCTACTTCACTAATCCCCTCACTCGCACTCTCTTTTGCCTTTGGAGATTATAATTCTACAAATGTGTGTAATAAGATATGAATGTGTATATATGTACTGTATCATAAAGTACTGTGTGTATCAAGTGTGCCAATGAAAATATATCTTTTTTTTTTTTCGTCATGGGGATTGTAAGTATGATGTTTTCATTGTTGAGGAGTTTGGGATAAGGCGTGCCACATTGGTCATGGTATTGTTTCCAAGGACTTCACTTTTTACAGATCTCAAATCGTCCAGTTGCATGTATCTGAGTCTTTACGATTCAAGCTTTGTTTAAACCAATTAGTTTCGGATAAATTCTCATCCTGTACCTCAGGTAAAGCAAACAAATGCATGCCATGCACAAAACATGCTTAATTTTTTGCAATCATTTTTGCTAATCCCCTGTATGATCCATGCATCAAAGCATAACCCTTGCAAAGCGTCCTTATCCTTGAATAGTTCTTGCGTTAACTTGGATTTATGGCTTTATTCCAGCATGACCCTTGCTAGGAATACTATTTGAATCGTGATCTTTTAAATCCAAACATAAAAGCATTATAGCCCAAGTTTTTGTAAGACTGCTAGCACAACCCAGTTTTAAGATTCAGCAAGGTTCGTTATGCTGCATTGAAGATGGTATCCACCTTGTTGTGTCTAGGATAAAGAAAATACCACAGCCCTTTCTCTGCCTGTTACAGGGCTTGCTAGCTGCCGTTCCAGAGCTGGCATTGGCTGGCACAGCCCCATAAGAGCAGGGAGCCTGGGGACAGAGTGAAGCTGGCATAATGAGCCGTTGGACCCTCTCCTTTTAAAAAGGATGAAACTGAACCAACCCTATTTACTGCAGGATGAATCCATAACCCCATTAATCATTGTGCAGCTGCACATTATAGAGTTTGTGAGCCACTGTCCGAGCAATCAAGTGTTCTCCCCATTTGTTACAGAAGAGAGATGGGGGGGAAAGACTTGACTCTTCAGGGGGCAGCCAAATGTGTTCTTATTAACAGACTGTTCATATTAACTGAGTTGTCTCGGGGGAGGAGCATGCATCTGTCACGGGCTGGCCCTGTAATCTGCTGTACCCACATGATGCAGAAGAGGCACGTACTGAATCACTCTAGCACAGTAGATAATGTTAAAACCTAATAAGGCAGTGCCTGGAATGGGGTTAGTTTACACTTGCTTCAGTGCAATGACTATGAAGCTATGACAGTTTCCATACATTGATTGTTGCTGATTTGGCTTTTATTTATTTATGTATTTATTTATTTTTAAAAGAAGAAACCGTATCAAGCACACAGTAAATTAATAATTAAAAACACAATCAAACATTTTGCTTGAGGGGTGCAGAATGACACCGTGGGTGGGCCTTTGCTCTTGTAGAAAAGTGTCTTATCCAGGGATGGATTCTCTGTGTTTTTTTAAGCAGGCCAGATGGTAAAATAGTCTGATTTGTGGTGGGGAGGCTAGCTGGCAGCAGCAGATTAGTGATTTGGTGGTTGTTCCTGCTGGTTATGAGAGATGAGCTGCTGTGAGACTTTGCAGTACCTCCTTTCGTAAGCAGGCACTGGTTCACAGCTTCACTAGGGACCCTTGCATCTGCCTCATGGTTCACCCACACAATATTCAGCTCGACCGCAGGGATTTATAGGGTTTGCGATTGGAGAAAATGTATGTGGAAGATACCATCTGTGTTCTAATACTATTAGTAAAAATTGTGCAGTAAAACAAGCCCAAAACACGGTACCCTTTTCATTGGTGTTCAGTCCATAGCATATTTTAGATTTGCATTGCTGTATATCGATTTTAGAAAAAGTGCATCTTTCATAACCAAACAACATTCCTGGGAAATTATGCTGGGTTCCACCAGGATGGCCAGAATGAAAACTCTATTTTTATCTGCAGTTGCTGTAAACTTCCCATTGTGGGCAAACGCGATTACTGCACAGCATGGCTACTGAAAAACTTTGCTGCCGTCTTAACAGTGTGTGAACTAGTTCAGAACAATTCCTCTGTGTGTTTGTGTGTGTGGTTCATTTGCTGATTTGCTTACCATTTATTCTTGTTTTATGTTGCCAAGCAATGGAAAAATCCAGGATATACTGTTCTGTATTGCGTTGCAACTGTTCCAAGCTAAATATTGATTTTAGTATTATAAATAGTCGTAAAGTCAACGGCAACAGGATTTACAGGTTTTCAAAAGCTTCCAGCATAAACCTCTCTCTTTAGTGATAATAATGAAGAATGTGTTTATCTTTAGAAACCTAATTCGACGAAAACTTTTAGTAAAGGGCTATTATAAGTTACTGTGGTTTGAAATACTGATGGAGGACATTAAAAGCAATTACTAATATTGCCTCATAAATAGAATTCGGAATATAAGTTATGCAGCTTGAAATGGAATGGGCTCATTTGCGTAATGATGCTGCACATACGAAAACATGGAAAGAGACCTTCTTTAAAATGAAATCGGAGACAATTTAGAAATGCAGCTGTTTCTATACAGATCTATTCCAGCTAATGAGTAGAAAATAGGCCTGCCAGCCCAGTAACCATTAGCGCATCTTGACCAACTGCGAATACATTGCAGTGAGCCGCTTCATGTATTAACATCATTACTCAAAGTCATCTTATACTAATCAGATTCATTGAGCTATCAGTACACAGTGATGTATTTGTTTTCCTGGCACCATCTGCTGTACTGTATGTGTCTGTAATTGCGTATTTCTTGTTGTATTAGCGATAGACAAACACTCACACACAGAGATCTTGTTTTAATAGGAAAAATGAATGTGAATTGTATGTTGCACTTTGAAAGGTGTACCGACGTGAACCTGTGTGTTTGTTTGCGTGTGCTCTGTATCTTTCTGTACTCTTTGCCTATCTGAAGTCATACGTGATTTGTGTGCAAAGCGTTCACCTCTTTTTTCCCCCCCAGTTCATATATTCCTGCATTGCGGGCTTGAATATCTGTGTGCTAGTGGCTGTGTCGTTAATGCCAGTTTAACATGTTTATAGTTCAGGTGTTTTTCTGCAAGGTATTTGAAAAAGGAGCTGCCTGGCTTTCCTTTGTGGGTTTATGAATAGCTTACAGGTTCAATTTTAGGGAGGTCTGCCATTAATAGAGAGCTCATAAGTACTACACAGATGTGAAGTCTCTGTGTATTGACTGTGTGCCTCTGAGTAAAGTATACACTGTACGTGTTCTCTTTAATGTTCTCCTGACAGATTGTGAGGATTGTAGACAATAAAAACACAGTAGCTTCTAAAACACGTTTTTTCAGTTTGACAAATGAAATCACAGCAGACTGAGATGTTTTTACATATGAAAATATATGCAATATATATTGCACCACGAAACATTTTTAAAGCTGTGTTTCTGCTGGATTCCCGACGACACACACAGATTGTATATTCAACACTGTTCAGCAATCTTCCCATTAATACTCACTGACAGAAATGCACCTCCGCGGAATGGTCCACATGAGCTGGAGTGACCAGACACCGAATGATCTTGGTGTCGAGAGATTCAATCCTGTCCGTTAGCCTGGACGCAGGACAAACTGTTGAGTTTCTCTACTGTCCTGGCAAAACCTAGGAGGGTAGCAAAACTAGAGAGTGCCACTCCACAGTTGTGTTTTCAGAAAAGGACCATCTGTGCTGAAAGCTCTGGGAGTGTCATCACTTTGTTTTTGTTTTTTGTGTGAGTTTAGTTTAATTACTGGGTCTGTACTATGCGTGTTGTGCAGTAGCCAGCAGTGTGGATCCAAATAGATAGCAAATTGGGTCCCTAGACTCCAGCATCCACCTCACAGCAAAACCTGATGTGGTCACACATGGGTAGCTTCAGAGTGCTGTCAGGGTGGCAAGTCTATCACAAGTACTGGTGTATTTGGCTAATCTCCCTGTCACGCTTGGTATCTGCATATCTCAGTGTTTATTGATATGATGAGAACAGAGTGCTATGTTGGACTTCTGTTGCAATAACAGGGTCTGATTGACCCAAAAATGTGACTGCCAACCATCTGTGCGAAAAGCATGGAAGCTGCTGAGAGCTAGATAAGCAGGGATGGGTTAGACAGCTTATCAGCAGTCTGTTACTGTTCACAAGCATATCACATTGACATATCTCTTTTTTTTATTATAACTTGTTTAATTATTCCTGTACAGAACTTTTCTAGCACATATTCACGGCAATCCTCGCCACTCGAATGAAGACCAAACTCTGTCGCCTTTACTACAGGTTAACTTAATCTGTGTAAAAACCAAGCAAAAACAACAAGACTGAGAGAATAGGTCAGCAGAAAGAGAGCATCAAATACATGAGATTCAATTTGATGTTTGTGTTTTGAAGTGCAATTGGAATGTTTTTTTTCCTTTGTGTGTTTTCCAATTCTGAAAGTTTTCACACGAATGAGCACATGTTTAAGTCTATTTAAAAAAAAAAATTGCAGTACTTTACCAAAAGACCCGTACACCAAAACAATACAAAAAAGCACAAGATCGTTCGCAAGCAGCTAAGCAAGTCGTAGTAGGTGTGGGCTTTGTAGAAGCACTGTGCGGTTCTCGGTTTTAACGGCTCTGAATAGAACGTGTTACATGCACTGTGATACAGAAGGCAGTAGCCTGTGCCGTCTGGTCTGGTCTTAATTTTAGCAGTGTGACCCACCAGACTTGAGGAGCAGACACATCTTAGGTTCAGTGAGGACAGCCAGCTGTGAGCTTGTGAGCAAAGACTGTACTCTTGTTGTTTTGTTATTACTGAATTGCAGTCATGTGATATGGGGGTCCTTTCCCTGTTGCACTCTGGGATACAAATGCTCACCCACAATCATGCTTCTTTCAAACTAGGTTTCGGTTGTATACACTAATTTTTAGAATATAACGTGCATCAGTAACTGGCTTGAGTTACATCCAACGTAAAACAGGAATCTCTTGTGTATTTTAAACAACAGTAAATAAAGTAATGTGCAAGCTGTATGTAGCAAACAGATATGCTTCTAAGATTTGTAAAATGATTCTTGATATACAGATGAACCTGTTTTGTATCACCTCGCTTAATATCATGCCCCGTTTATTCTCACGATTTTTCAAAAACCGCTCGCCATGCACCATAGGTTCTTTGAGAAATGACCTCTCTTAATATCATCTCACAAACCTGCTTATTGTCACGTTTTGTGCAGCCTGTCAAATGCTGTGTGGTCAGGCTTTACTAAGTAACCACATGATAGAATTAACTTTCAACGCAACTAACAACCAATAATCATCTCGGCTGATAAACTGACATTTTGTGCAGCCTGTCAAATGCTGTGTGGGCGGTCTTAACGGGATATAGTTCAGTTACAAAACATCAACGTCATCAAATTTTTCTTTTTTAACATAGTCTCATTCACAAAAAAAAACACCAAGTGCAACGCCTAACTGATAGCTCTCATCAGTCGACAATTCATGCCTTTTTTAGATAATGACACAAACTGTTTCGTTCCACTTAATGATACAGAACGTATTTGTCCTGTAGTAAACTCTATGCATTTGTTTAAATGTAAAGAACGACTAAATGTACAGTATTAAAACACTGCTCTTTAAGTCATCGTTAGTTTTCTTTCTTTTTTCTCACACTTATAGGCAAACGACCTGCTTTATATCACAAATTATGCCTGCACAGCAATCCTGATATAAAGCGGATTCATCTGTAAAGCTGCGGTACTATGCGGTTCATGATATTAAACTATCAAGTCCCCTAGGTACCAGAGATACCTGTTTTTTTTTAAAGAACAAATAAGGGATACATCTGGGGGTGCTTTTTTATTTGTCCAGCTTTTTTTTGTACTCGTAATCTGTGCAGATTTCTTGTTTTCCCCAAAAGGAGTCAAGACCATTGTTTCCTGTTGACTCACGCCCCTGTGAGACTTCAGCTTCCTGGTAGTTTCAATGCAAAGCCAGGCCGAGTGTGGGAAATAACAAGAAGATGGAACGCTAATGCCATTGACAGAGCCACAGCAAAAGACAGCACAGTAAGGGGTGGTGGAAGAGTATAACATTCAGAAGGCTTCATGGAGATCAGCATTATGAATACTCGAAGGACAAATTAGTACATGATAGGGACAAATACCATTTCCCAGCTAACATTCTCCTTTTGAAAGCGTTGTTAGGTGTAACAGAGAGGCAAGTCTCAGCTGTGAAAATGAAAGCAGTGATGTACTGTTCGTTAGCACAATGGGGTTATTTTTTTCTCTCATTAATTTTCAAGTGTTATTTCTACTCATACATCCCACAATCCGTGATGAAAATACAGCATCGGCTGAGACTGTGAACCGTGGTTGCTGAGGTTACATGGTGAAAAGAAAAATATACCTATGAATTAAAAAATAATTAAATAAATACCGACTTTATTTCCCCGTCTATTTTCAATCAAATGTCCCAGGCATAGGCGGACAGCGTGTTAAGTTTAATCTACAATAAACTCCTTGCTTACAGCTTACACTACGGACCACTTTATGCAAGTCCCTTAATTTGGAGACAGAAGAATACAGATATCGCAGAAACACTGAAAACAACCAAGTACTGTACATCATTTCATTCTGTTCATGCAGGAATCCTCCAATACACATTGAGCTATTTATTTTCCATTCATGTTGCCAGCTATAGCTTTTTATTGATCAATGGTTCCTGTACAGAAACAAATGGACCAGGAAGCTTGATTTGTCCTGTTTTTAGTGTACAACACATTTCTTTTAAAACAAATGCTGTAGTAATTTCACCATTAGTGGTTAGCTGAGTTGCAGTCGCTTCCCATGTACCGTTTATATCTTGACATGAACGTTGGTTGTATATTTCTTTTTAGTTTGGTTATAAAATGCAGATTTTAATGCACTCCTGTCCCCCCGTCCCCACATCACTCTCCTTTCTCTCTCATTGCTAGCTGACAATATTTATAGAGAACTTAAATAGGAAATACCTCTGGTGCTTTTGCAACCACAGTCTGGTCGTCTATCAGGACTGCAAATATTGAGCTTATCATAATTTCTAGGGAAGGAGGTAATCAGCAAGATGCTTGTTTAATCCCACTATGTTGTGTTATGTTTTCACAAGGGGGTGAAAAGAAAAACCTCTATCAGTGAATGACTTCAGCAGTGAGAACGCCAATGTCTCCTGATGAACTGATAAGGGTCTCCCTCTTGCCCTTGCAGTAATGCTCCGCACTTATGTCCACTTGAGGGCTCTGATCACACAAGTGGGCGGAACTCTCTAACTGACGCCTTATCTAGATTACAATCAGCAAGTCACTTCACTTGTTTAGAGTGGTGTGTTGTTGTTGCCTCATCCGGAAGTGCAGGCATGTATTACTGGAGGAAAGCTTACTGTAAATAGACTGTGTCGTTATTGTAAAATACAGTAAATGTACCAACCTGCCTATTCACAAAGTAAATACAAATAACATAATATATGGCTCAGAATGTCACACTACCCTTATTAAAAAACCCTTTAATATAAAACAATTGTCATATCCCATACTGCTGTAATAAGGCAACTCTACCCTGTTTTTCCACAATTTTGAGATTTGTTACATTAGTAAACCTTCATTCCTGTCACAGACCCTTCCCCAATTGGAACAGGGACCCAATTGTGACCCTAGGGTCGTTGACACAAATATGTGGTTTTCTACAAGGCCAGGGGTAGGCCTAGTGCTTGCTGGGATTTAAATAATACAAAGCAGTGGCTGCCTTTTTGAGTCAAATAGCTGAGTGAGCACCACATCCTTTGTTTATGCCCTGCTCTTGCTCACTGTTGAAAGCTCAACAGCCAAGTTTCCTTGTTGAAAAGAAAGGCAGAGCCAGTTCCTTCAGCAATGCAGCACATGTTCGGTTTCTGGGGGTCTAAAAAACCTTCCCAAAAGGCTCACAGGCATTAGAAGAGGAAGTCTGACCCAGATTTCAAAATATCCCGTAACTCAGGCTGAAAGGTGGTAATTAAGACAGTAATCTCTTTTCCGTTTTTAAATGTTTGTGGCTATTTTGGTAAATTATTGACTGGGAAACATGTAATGCGGTTGACCATGTTAAGTAGCTGGAGGAAAGGAATTTATTGGGAAGTGCATGGAGTCTGGAAAGTGCTACTAAACACATGTACCTCCCATACTCTTAAAACAAGCATGTCCGAGGCCTACAAAAGCACATCGCCATCCACTGTGTGCACATATAGACAGACAGACAGCTTGTTCACCTTCCATAGATCTTTGATATTATGATACACTCAATAACTTCTGCTAAAGAATGTCTTGGCAAGATTCATCTAAACTGCACTAGCGGACATATTAAATTTGGCACACGACAGCCTCTACCACCAGATGTTTATACCATCAATGCATGTGCTTATGAATATCCTTAGCAAGTTTCAACATAACTGGGCAAGCGTTCTGAGACATAAGCATGTACTGTACTGTATGTCTCCCTGCCTCCACTGTATTAATGTAGCCACAGTGGAAGATAATAAAACATGGGAAGTACTGACAGGAGTTAGGATTATTGTACTTAGAAGCATGGGTTTGCATTTTAACTGTTTGATAAAGGCTATTTTATGTGGTAAATAAAGTTACTGATTATAAGTAATCTTTGTCATTTAACCAGCCTACCATTACGATCATTTTCTGTCTGTTCTTTTTAATTTGTAGTTGATGACTGAAGCAAAACAGAATAACGTATGCACGTAATGTATATATGTTTTGGTTACACTTTACAATCAGTGGTGATAGTTACATATTACATATTAACTGGCATACTATTTCCAATAGACTTCCAAAGATGAAGGCCAAACTTATTTCCACATTATGAACAAAAAAGTGTAAGTTACTGTATGGTAAATTAGGGCTTTGACTGGTTCAAATTCCCAAAAGAATATAAAAGTAGCTAAATAAATTGCAAATGCACTTTTACTTACAAAAGCTTTTTTTAGTACAATTTTAATTTACAATGCAAACATGAACAGCCTGGATTGGGGTGTACTAAAAGAAAGAATGTCTTTTAAAAAGAGTGCTGTCTCTTTAAGAATGAGCCGTGTAGGCTTGGAATGGAGGGTGTGCTACAGTAAAACAAGGCTGGTTGTTCCCAGGGGTGTAGCTCGGCTGAGGGACTGTCAGAAGCCAGAACTGTCCAGGACTGTAGGCCAATCATTAGCTATTAGATCTCAGAGATTCAAAACAGAACAAGCAGCTGAAGAGAATTGTGCTTTGGAATGTGTTGGCTTTGTCTTCAGGGTAAAGGACTGAAGACGAGCTACACCACACTGGGAAATGGTAAGTACTGAACCAGTTCTATTCAGGGCATATGTTTCATCTGCTGTTTATCATTTTGACTTGGCTGAGAGTTCAAAGTGGTTGCTAAATAAACCACTTTCTGTCAGTTTATTATTTAACAAACAGCTGCTAGAAATAGGAAACATGAAAAGCATATTGTGCTGTTTTCGACTGAAAGAATAGAAGCAATTTTATTTTAAAGAAAATGACTTCATGCAGTGTGAGGACTGATACCAGACTTGGCATCTTCCTAGGTCTGCACACAGTTGAACACTGCATTCATGTTCATATGTTCTGCTTCTGTTACATCAATTGACAATCATTGACATTGTGGTGATCAAGTTTTTCAGAATAACTTGTTAGAGTTGTGTTCTGCCTTTTTTGTTACATTCCTAAAAGCTGCTATAAGCATGTTACCAGTTAACACAGGTCACCAACATTTTTTATTTTTTTTCTTACGTAGCATGGATACTTTCTCCTTTGTTTTGTTCCGCCCTCGCTAATTATTTCCAGCCCTGCAGATAAATGAGTGGCTGGAGGGGCTAGGAAGGGATGTAGACAGAACTTTCCAGACATGGCCCTGATTCCGCTCCAGAGAGGGGTCCTGCCAGTGGGTATGGTACAGCACTTCCCTTGCAGGTCCTTCACATTGAAAATAACATGTCTTAGGCCCAGACTAAATCAGACTTTGACAACCCGCTAATCGCACTTAACAAAACTGTATTTAATAGTGTTTTCTTTTTTTTGTAAGTATCTTATTTCTTCTACTCATAAAAAGAAAACGCTATTAAATACAGTTTTGTTATGTGCGATTAGCAGGTTGTCAAAGGTTTTATTTGGTCTCAGCTTTAGTGTGGTTTTATTCCAGGACATGAGGTTGTCAAAATAACTCTGGCTTCTGTGTAGTAAATAATAAACCACTGTCTGCAACACACCCATTGTTTGTCAAGCTTTCAACCTTTTAACAATGAAGTCCCTCTCAATAAGGATGCTTGGCTTTCAGCCCATACAATAAAATTCAGCATTGTTAGTGTATTAGCTGTTAAATGGCACTCAGAAATAAAATAAAGAATACCTTAAAAGAGAAGCTATTTTAGCCACACTGTCCACATTTCTGCACATATTGTATAACCTTGTATAACCAGTACTAGCAGACATGTAAAAATCATAGCATTCTCTAGGGAAATCAGGTTGCTATATCCTGTTGATTGACCATGTGGTAAAACTTCCGTTTTGGTTGAGATCCGACAAAGGTCAAACAATATCCTTATGGGGGAGGGTTAAAATTGCTGCCTTGCAAAAACAAAATATGTACGAGGTAAAACAAAGCGGTGTGGTCTTTGATCACAATCTTAGTGAACGTGCTCCTTGGTGTGGCTGTCTATTAAGATCTGGGATGTGATTTGTATCAGTTTGAAAAGCTCTGGAAGGAGACCTCTTGTTTTTAGACGCGACCAAGGAGTGAGGCCACTCTCAGGGAGTCCATATGACCAGTAATGTCAACCAGATCCAGAGGGAGAACTAGCCTAAATCCTGTCAGCATGGGCAAATTAAAACAAACTATAGCGCATGCAACAATACAAGAAGTGAAAAGCATGAACATTGCAAAACTGTAGAGCAGGTAGGGTATTGTTTTCACACTTGGTGCTACTTTTAAAAAGAATGTCAATGTTTCTCCTCTAGCAATCCCTTTTCCTCCCCAGTTCTTTTGTTTTTGGTGTTGGGAGTTTGACAGTGCTAGAAATATTTAGCCATCCTAGTCAAGTTTCTTTCAGCTGTGTATCTAAAAGAAAGGATTACATTGAGCATTGAAAAGGGAGAAGAGAGAGCTGGAAAAAAAGCTATTAAAATGTAAATACAGAACACAGAATCAATTATCACAATCCCAATGGTTTATCCTTGTGCTGCCATTCTCTCCTATCCCTGAACCAATATTTATTGCCCAGGTAGGGATTCGATTGTCAGTAATAAAAAGCAGGACCATGCTTTCTTCTAGTCATAATGTTTTTCATAGAATTGTAGAATAAGTAAAACTACATATATCACCAGTATTACTACATACACTGTACAGTATCTAGCATTTAGTGTTTATAGTTATGGATGATTTAAAAAAATAAATAAATACTATATTAAATCCCAGGGATATACTGTATACTGTTATATAATTTAATGTCATATTACATAATGCCACTTTGTTTCAATCTAAAGTTATTATTATTATTTGTTTATTTAGCAGACGCCTTTATCCAAGGCGACTTACAGAGACTAGGGTGTGTGAACTATGCATCAGCTGCAGAGTCACTTACAATTACGTCTCACCCGAAAGACGGAGCACAAGGAGGTTAAGTGACTTGCTCAGGGTCACACAATGAGTCATTGGCTGAGGTGGGATTTGAACCGGGGACCTCCTGGTTACAAGCCCTTTTCTTTAACCACTGGACCACACAGCCTCCGAAGTAAACTTGATAATTATAAAATGATCTCAGCTCCTAACAAGTTGCAGCATTCAAGTTACTTATAAAATGCTGTAGCTACAGTACCATAATTGAGAGCTCAGTTGAAATAAAAACCATGGGTGTCTCCAGGACCAGGGTTGGGAAGCCCTGTACAAGACCCTGAAAAAGATGACTCTATATTGGTTCTATTAGGGCCCGCACTGTTCCGCACACTCTCGCTCTTTCTGCTCTGTACCTCTGTTTGTAAACTGCATTGGGAGCCTGGGATCAGAGGTTAAACATCCTGTTCCTGTTCCAGCTTCTTACTAGAGCCAGGCTGTAACAGAGCTGCCATGGTGAAATTCAGCCGGTCTGAAGGCTAGAGATGATTAACTCTGTCCGCTTATCCTTAGATTGCTTATGTGTCTCTGTCTGTGACTCGCACAGCGCTGATTCCACAGGGCAATGCAACATCCCTTACAAAGCGTTTCTTACAACCCCAGACATTTCCCATGATGCACCTTTGACAGGATAGTTTTAATGAACAATATAGATTGGCACATTATAAAGTGAAAGTAGAATCTGCCAATCCTGGCTAATGGCACTTCCATTGCTTGCAGATACTCTGTATGTGTGCACATTCATTAAGACAATGCAGTACATCTGATGTTAGGCATACCAGCATTGAGCAAATGCGTGGTTTGAGACATAACAAAGCCCTCAGATAATTGAAGTTTTTGGTTTCCAATATAAATGGCATGTCAGGTATTTACTTTGCTGATAATACATAATGACATCTCCTGCAGATTTCCGAAAATGACTCAACCAATACATTTTCCTAATTTAATTCTCGCTATTGTTGTATGCTTGGGTAATTCCTTCATCATTTCTTTGTTTGAATGAGGTATTTAAAGAGAGACTGTGAGTTTTAATATTAGCTCTGTGTAACAGAGCCTGTCCATCGATGTTTCTGCTTTTTAAAAGAACATTTGATTATGTGAAAAATTGTCATTGTCCTGTGGGGCTTCTTTTGAGATAAGCTTTTCAAGGTTGAATAGTAATGGTTTACACGGGACTTTTGGAATTATATCATATACATTACTCAGTTCCTGTCCCCATTAAAATTTGATCACAGTACTTCAACAATGAGGTCATTCAGTGTTTAAAAATATATTTTTCCTTTTGCAAGGCAGTAGTAAACCTCTATCTTCCAAAATAATAATAAAAAAGAATAATAATAATAATAAGCAGCCATGGAAATTATTTCCAGTAATCAAATTTCTCCAGTATTCTCGTACATGTAAAATGCCACTTCCCCAATTCAGTGCATCTACTGATATGTGATAATGTTGAAACATGTCAAGAAAAAATAATATAGCCCCTTTTAATATGTCTTTATGTCTTATTGGAACAGTTTAGTTGTGTACAGTAATATATATGTAGTATAAATGTGTTCTAAAATGTTCAACCTCCCCCCCCCCCAACCCTCCTCATTAAAATCCATGGAAAATGAGTCTGTTGAATGACTGTGATTATTGAAAACAAAGTTATTTGTAGCTGGCAGATCACTGCCGTTTACCATCAGATTTAACAGAACTGTACCTGTAACAAGTCACAGAGCTGACTGCTGGTATATAACGGTTTGGTTAGGAACATTTCCGTCAGTGTCTGGCAACCTGAGCTGTCTCTAAAGAATCCTGCTGGTGTGAATTAACACTGCACTGTACAAGAATATACAATTTTAAAAAAATATTGCCGCCTTTGTCACGCCATCTGTTTTTAAATGTAAGTGACTTAATGGATTTGCTATTTAGTTTTTCTTACCTCTTTGTACATTAGTCAACTCCCATTAACTGGTACCAGAGTCTTGGAATCCTCTCTAGTCTAATTCTTCAAGGATCTTCTATGTGTTTTGTTTTCTTTATGCTCTTGACAAGCCCACTGGCAGGAGACAGAAATGTATTTTTTGGAAAATATTTACCTAGATAAAACAGCTGAGCGTCGCCTCTGCTTTGAAGTTGGGCTCTGCTTGTGTTTAGTCAAAATTACAGCTGGAAGGAGCGAGGCACAAGGGAGAGAAGTGACATTTCTCCCAGCATGACTGTAAGGTGACTCAGCCGGGATCACCATGCCTCAACCCTCTTACTTATAAAACTATGCATTTACACACTTTCCAAAAGACATCATCGGGATAGTCATACCCACCTGATGTTGGATGAAAGTCTCCCTGGAAAATAGACAGTAAGATAGCTGGTGTTTGCTGAAACCCTATTCTCCAATCTGTGATCACTGTCATCCATACATCATCAACTTCTCTCTTCATTTAGTCTCTATCTTTTGTCTATTTTGTAAGCATTTTCCATCTGTTTCCCATTCTTCCAGGGCAAATTACAGGTTTTCACAACCCATCTGGGGTCAAACACATTAATTGGTTGGGATTGTGACCGTGCTGCTGCATAAGGAATATATCACTTATTGGAAACAGCATGTGTTTTTAAGCAGTCGTTAGCTTGGCTTCTTTAAAAAGCTTTTTTTTTTTAAATAATATTGTAAGAAGGAAGGAATTCTGACAAATCTTATTAAGGGGATCTATTGAAGGGAGGTGAAACGCATAGCATATTGTACTTTACTAGAAGAGATTTGTCTCTGTATTCTGTTCCGCAATAACTGACGTTAGAAAGTAGTTTGGTTAGTCCTGCTGTGTGAGGAGAATCACTTTAATTGACAGCTGGCAGATGCACATACAGCTTGAAGGAAAGAACGTCTCGGAAAACTTAAATATCTTTACTTTGGGGGGGGGGCGACTGTTGTGAGCTTCTCAATTCCTCCGAGATTCATTAAATTAAACTTGATGTTTAGCACAGAACTTTGCTGTGTTTTGCGAGCCCATCTGCTCTTTTTGATGCGTACAAGCAGATTGCTGCAACGTTAAACCCTTTCTAATTGCTTTATATATGTTTTTTTAATCTTGCAGTATTTGTAATTCCCTATAGTTGGCACTCTTGGTTTTAAACTTTTTAATAGACATGCATAGCAGCTGAATAACCACTGCAACCATCTGCAGAGGCACTACACCGTGTTATGGGTCGTGTGAAAGCCAACGGTACTCTCAGTGCCATCAGCAAAGCTAATGTATAAAGGAGGATGACGCACTGCGGATCTGTATTTGCAAATAAAATAATTGCAAGTTACATGCAAAACAACTTTGGTCAAAATACAGCTTATTGGCATCCAGACTGCAGTTTGTTTCCATATGGCAGGGTAAAGATGATTGCATAAAAGCTCAGTTAAATGCTCACCACCACGCCTTGCCTCCAAACTAAAGCATGTCTGCATTTTCAGGTCTTTAGTATTGTGGTTTTGATCATATATTGTTATATAATCTGGATTCAGACGAAGAACCATACATGTGCATTCTCAGTATTTTTTTTTATTTTTTATATATATATATTTTCCATGCGTCTGGTTTTGCAGAACTGGTGTTTTTTTCTCCTTTATTTAAAGACTGTAGGAAATAATTTCCCACTTGAAGCCAGAGCAATCTGAGCACCAACAGATACAATCTTCTGTACCCAGCAGACAGGTTCATAATGTCTACCTGATTAGAATGTTATCTCTTTAGCAATAAAATCCAAAAACAAGGTTATTTCCTTAGGTAATGACTACATTCAGAAGCAAGGGCACTACATAGACTCTACAAGGTCATTATCTATAGATAATGGGCTGGGGATTGTATCACAGTTGTTTGTGTTGCTTATTGGTCTCTGAAACGTATTAAAACGACAGCATTTTCGATGCCATGTTTTATTAGAGTCTAGCTCAGAGTATATAATTAACTGTTTACGATGGATGCAGTTTTGTTACGAGGGATAAGATGATTGCTACCCAGTCCTGTATTCAAAAGTCAGGATTGACTTTTAGAAAGATTCTGGATTCTTGTCATGATGGCATGATATTTTGGTAAAAGGAAAAAAAAAAAACATTTCAAGCTGATTAAAATGAATATAATCTAGATAAATATTGAATCTTTTTTTTTATTAGGTTGGGGTATTTTAGAATTATAAATGTGCCAATGAAATTACATAAATCAGTTTTGTTGATACAGTACAGTCACTCGGTGATACTCAACATGCATTCTTTAAGACATGTGCAGGAAGCTGTACTACAGAAGTACATTATCGTTCAAAGCCTGCTTGTGCTTTCCCCTGGAGAATAAAGAGACACTATTATTGTGTGGGTATTGTATGAAATTATATCACATCTGTATCAGTCTGGCCTGAAACACAGAAATTGCAGCAGCACCTCGACTCTCCAAATCCTCTTCCATTCCATGCACTGTAAGAAGAAGCACTAACCAGCCTGCAGCAGCTCCAGGCATCCGAAATAGATTCTGTCGACTGGGGTCAGCGTCAAATACAGCGGCTCCCGACTACAGCAGGCACAATTTAACAATATAATAAATGGACCGTGGCTGGGATTGTTGATATCCTGCATGTTTTATAACAATTGGAAATTGCCCTTCGGAGAACAGGAGAGAGAGAGAGAGAGAGAGAGAGAGAGAGAGAGAGAGAGAGAGAGAGAATACAGTAGATGTTTTGTTGGACAATACAAGATATGGAATCAATGATCTGCACTGGTGTACGGTAGCTCTAATTAAAAACTGATGTTCTACATCAGGGTCCCCATTGTCAAGCGTGCAAATGAAAAAGCCTGTAATTGAAGGTAACATGAAGCCGCTTGTTTAGTCGATCAGGTCTGAATATAAATATATTAATTTACCCCAGTTTGATTATCTGTAGTCTTATATTGTAAAGTGTAGTTTCCAGTTGGTAGAAGTGTGTAAAAAAAACAAACGATCATAGTCATACAAATACCGTATACTGCCGTCTTGGTGCAGTATACTGTATTTTTATAGTCTATTAATAATACATATCTGAATTGAATATTCTAACAAAGGACCCCAATGAATTTCATTAGCATACTGTTTCTCAAAGCTATTTACTACAAATTGCCACCAGCGCAATCTTTGTCTGAATAGAAAACTATTTACATGTCTTATTCTCAGAATAAATCGCTTTTACACTGCTCACAAGCCCTTACATTAAAAGTCTAAGTTGTTTATTGCTGGTTTAGTAGCTGAATGGGGTGCATTTTTGCTATCTGAATAAAAAACATGCTAATGACGATTTGGGCTGGATTGGCAGAGCTTTTTACTTCATTGTGTCCTTTTTAAAACACATTAGGGGATGCCATCTAAACGGATTGACATATAAAATAATGCTCTTGTCCTGTTTAATCATTTTCATTATTACTAACTATTTGTTGAATGCACATCTGTAACAAGACGATGACTCTTGTTATTGAACTGAGCCCTTTTTTTTTGACACGCAGTCATTTGCAGAACAGTCAGGAAAGCAATATATACTAAAGCAACAGGCGTATTACCCATTTCAATATCTTATCAAATCTGAAAAAGTTAGCATTGATTTGGTGTCCATGATACAGTAGATCAATCCTAGAGTGGATTCAGCACTTTCGTCTAAAATTATATTAGCAAATAGAGCTTGCACTGGACTAATCATATTTTCATTAAAACCTTACCGGAAAACACACGCAAGTAGAGCAGGAAGAGAGGGAAGAAATGCCTTGATGTTTTCATAGTGTATGACATCAACAGCGGTTTTAGCTGACGCCAAGACAGAAATATAAAATAGTGTTCTCGTATATCTATTCAGAATGCTGCAGTAGACATGCAGCACTGTATTTTTAGCAATGTGATACGAGGGCCAGAAATGGACATTTAAGCAGTCATCACAACTAAGTGGGTGGTCCTTATCTTTAATTCTAGACTGTTCAGAATCTCTGAGCCAATCAGAGCGCACGTTTCGCCTTCTGTATTCCACGACACATCACGCAGAAACCCTATTCATGACATCAACCGCACCACTTCAGTTTTTACCATGCTGTATTCTCCATATCAGCACAGTTGACCCGTTTTAAAAAAGCATACCTGAGACACCTCTCAGAATTCCATTCAACTGCAAAGTCTGTTCAAAATGGTGGTATCACAACCTTAACGTTATTCTCCTCACTAACCTTTTCCCTCTTTTCAATGAAATAATAAAGACTGGTAACGTGTATATTAATAATACATCAGTATATAATAGATTTATAGCACTGTGAGCATCTGTGTATGGGTCATATTGACAATTGTACAGCTTAAACAGACTTTGGCTTTCACCTTTGGTTCAGTCATTTCTACTTGTATAATGTATTGTAGGCCTTCAGGGAATCCACTACAAGGCATGCAGTGTGGTTTCTGTAGCTCGGTGGGTGTATTTGTGTACATGCTTGCTTGTAGTTATTTCTGTTATTTTCTAAATGTGTGATCTGCTGCTGCGCGAGATTCAAGGTATAGAGTAAACGGCAGCACATCCACTGACAATAGTTGTCTGTCGCAGCCATTACAAAGTGTAACCACCATGATAAGCAACACACCCTTTTGTTGTTGGACAGTCTGCCTCAATTTGGATTCTTCTGCCGCTGAGCACACTTAAAACGATTGGTTGCAATACACCTGGGATTTTGAACCAAATGTCAAGTTGGCTCACTCTCATATTGCTACTGAAAGACAGCAAAAAAGGTCTGGCCATTTCCAAGCTTGAATCATGTGTTCTGACAAGAAGAACTCAAGGGAGACGTTCTAATCACGCAGTTCCGTAAAAATACGCTTCGTTTCCTGTGAATGTCAGTTTGGGTTTACCTGTTTTCAGCTAGCAAAGGAATAGTTGTACTACTAAAATTTAAAATGCTAGTTGTTCGAATGATCAAAAAATGCTCATGGACAAGTACGTCATTCCTCAAATTTTTCTAGAGCTAGTTTAAGTGTGATGCTGATAAACTTAAAACCAACCAAACAAAAAAAAAACTAAAAAAAACTTTAAACGTTGTCATATGACATTTGCCGACTCAGGGTCACAAACACAATTATACAAATTGTTTTAATCCTAACTTGTTACTTCTTAGCTCATATATTATATTCTAGTAGTATTTGCACTTACTGTAAACTACACTGGATTTAAATATTGTTTTTGCACTGTAACCTTGTATTGCCCTGGATAAAGCCGTCTGCCAAATAAACTAAGTAATAGTAATAATAACCTTAAAAAATCCTGAACCACACCTCATTCCCAGCAGGTTTCAGGCTTTATGCTGCATCTAGCTTGTCCTTATACATCTTGGGCTCGTCATACTTCACTGCCTCATTGCCATCACTCCCTGCAGGCAGTGCCCTTGTCTTCAGAAACTAGTTTGCTTAATTAACAGCCCTCGCAGTCACAGTGGTTCAGAGCCCCCCCCAGGATGTGTGCCTCTGTACGTACAGTAGGCTCTCCCACCTTGATAAAAAGATGAGGTTTTTCCGAGCGGCTGAGAGAAGCGAGGTCAGGATGAGGCAGAGAGATCTGAGCAGTCGGCTCCACTCTACTCAAACCTGAGGTTTATGGATTGTGATGATAAGTCCAATTTAATTAGATGTGCCAAGGTGATGATGAGGAAGTATGACTGCTGGCTAGGTCAGGGCACTGCTGGTGGTACAGCAGATTGCATTTCCAGCTCTCTCCCATCAGCGTCTGTCCCTCAGACACATGTAACATGGCTGTGAGGACTGAAATTAGTTCAAGAAGGTTCTGGAATTTAGGGTCCAAAAAAATAATAATAATAATACATTTATTTTTATTTTCCTGAGTTCCCAGGACTTTTATATTTATATTTACTGTATATTGCGATATTTCAAATGCAATTCTATAGAATCATTTAGACATGTCCCTGTAAAATGTTACTTATGTAACAAAACAAGCAAAACCTTTTTGGTTCCCAGCAGGTTTCACGACATGCATCCTATAACACTGCTGCTGAAGCCAGCTTGGTAGAACTTAAACAAAAAATCAACCTGTTTTTTGGAAAAATCTAAACTATGAAACAGTGCAGTAACTCGAAAGATCTCAGCATGTCAGATTCATTTTATTTATTAAGGGAGTATGTTTCTGACATCTTCCAACCACCCGATTTATATGAATTTTAATGTGTTTAAATTTACATCACATCACATTGTAATCTATTACTCGGACAATAGCACATTTTAGTTGCATTTGTAGCTAGAATTTTAACCTTTTTTTAAAAAAAAGGCTTTTGTCTGAAACATCCTGAAATAAAAGATGTTTTAATCATTTAAACCTTTTGTGTACATCAAAAAAAAAAAAAAATAGATAGATAGATAGATAGCTAGGTAGATAATTATTTTATTGTTTACTCCCTCTGGACTTTGCCAAGCTGTTGTGTCCATAAATGTGAATTGAACATATTTAGGACGCTGAGCAAACCACTTGAGCAGCAAATGCGAGTTTAAAGTGCTTGGCTGCATCCAGGTCACCCAGCCTGTGGCATCATTGTAGAAGGATTGCTGTTTGTTGTGATTTACAGTACACAGAACTACAAGCCAAAGTTTCCCTGGCTTCAGGTATACCTTGCAGCTGGTCCACTCCGAAAGAGAAAATAAAACCTGTGTTATAAATGACTCGCCTGTTCTTCGAGGGTTAGTACGTCTTTAATTAATTTTAATTATACAACATAAACACGTAGCCGACGATAAAAGTAAACATGACTTAGCAGGTCACATCACAGCCGGTGGTGAAATGCTTTCCCCTCCCTCCAAATCCAGCTGTAATCAGTACAAATTAGCCACATCTCACTCCTGCCTACACGATAAGTGGAGGGGGAGACAGAAAAGTTGTGTGTTCACAACTAATGAGCCGTTTGCTGATGAACTTTCAACCCTGTGACCAAGACTCGGAATCTGTGGTTCAGTTCTTTTGAAGAGGCAGACGAGCACAAGATTTGGAAGCTTGTAAAGTAGGATAAGTGACCTACTGTATGAGATTTTTTTTATACCTTTTAATAGCAAAAGCTAAATACGTAAATAAAATACACCAGTACAGAAATTCGAAGTCAATGTAGATGTAAAATCTTGCATTATGAATAAATGAGCAGTGTGGAGTAGTGGTTAGGGCTCTGGACTCTTGACCGTAGGGTTGTGGGTCCAATCCCAGCTGGGCGACGCTGCTGCTGTACCCTTGAGCAAGGTACTTTACTTAGATTGCTCCAGTGAAAACCCAATTGTATAAATGGGTAATTGTATGTTAAAATAATGTGATATCTTGTAACAATTGTAAGTCGCCCTGGATAAGGGCGTCTGCTAAGAAATAAATTATATATATATATATATATATATATATATATATATATATATATATATATATATATATATATATATAAGCATTTAATTAACTGGACCAGTTTGCAGCTTTGCATGCGACAGAGCTACAGTACGACGGATTAACAATATGAGAGAATTTGCCTGTAAAGTATTGCAGCTCTGCAGTGTGGGTGTGGTACTTTTAAATTCAACAAGCCTGGCATTTGATATTGATGCATACACTTCAAAGTACTGCCTTCCGGCTATAAAACAAGTTGTTCGGCTTCTTTTTTGTGTTTGTTTTTTGACAGTAAACTGCAAACAACTGTCTGTGAGCATAGTGCATTTCCATTTTGATAAACCAGTAACATGACTATGTAAAAAGTGGATTGTTGTTTATTTAGGTTAATTTTCTGCTGTTTTTCTTTCTTGGTTTTATTCCATATCCTGGTATTATTGGTTTCCCAGCACCCTGGCACAGGCCTTCTAATTCGATAGAGCAGCTCTGAAAACTGCTGCAAAACACAGGTGTGCAAGGCACTCGAATAAAACTGATCAATATTTAATACTGAAGACTTTAAGAAAGACTTCTAGTCTTCACAGTATTAGCTAGTACTACTGTACTTTGATATTTACAAATTCAACCAATTTCACTGTTTTTATACTACACACAGCAATGCTTACTTTGTTAATCTGTTGTTTAAGCTTTATGTTGAATTCACAGACATCTGGTTTTACAGTGCATGGTGTAAGATGGTGTGTGAAAATGTTAATTTGTGATGGTGTTACTTTAAGATTGGGCATGTGATACTTCAGTCACAAGAATATATGAGGGCAAAATAGTTACCGTGACACTCTATTAAAAAGATATATATATATTAAAAGATCTTTCTCACTGTGAGACTGTCTTCTGAAAGAGCAAGCTTATTTTTTGACCATTCTGTTTGTAAACTAGCTACAGCAGTTCTTTGTTTTAGGGTTAATGAATACCAGGCAAGGGAACCGAGAACTGGGGAGGGAGGTGAGGTCAACATCCAAGCAAGGTAATAAAAGAGAAAGAGAGAGAAAGAAAGAAAGAAAGAGAAAGAAAGAAAGAAAGAAAAATTGATTAGGCTTAATAAGAAGTTCATGTTCTCCAGACATTTCCTGAGGGAGGCAGCTTTCACATATACAGTATATTACTTTTCAAAGAAGACCTGAACATGTGTTTTTAGTGCAGAATTTACTAATCTTGCTAGGTCCCCAATATGCACATTAATGTGAGATTTAGAGCCTTGACTTCTTATATTGTACCTCACAAACGCCTTGCTCAGCCTGTTTGGAAGTGTTTACACAATTGGTAGTTGATTGTAAGGGCATGTGTTCAATCTTGCCTGCTCTCTTCTTTTCTTATTGCAAAGTGATGCTTGAAAATGAAGGAGGCTGTAGAAATGTATTGTACATGGTAGTCATTTTAAACTCATCAGCCACACTTGGGTTTAGTTAAATGGCTGCTTCCACTTCCCAGGCAATTGATTATGCTTGTTAGGGTAATTCCCGAGTTAACCTTTTACACTTGTAGGTTTAACCAGTTAAAAAAAAAAAAAACTGTTCACAACATAAAAGCCAGTGCAATTTCTGTCAGCTCACAAACAACAGGTAAACCTGATGCTTTCCAATGCAGTTGCGCGTTTCTCTCAATAGGCTTGAATATTGAACCTATTTCTAGTTGCTCTTAGTTCTGCAATCCTGTTTTTATGACAGAGTGTTTTTTTTTATTTTCACCTAAAAAATTAAACCTAACCTAATATCTGCATCCTCAGTTTATTTGAGGTGTAAGCCAGGTGTTAACATTTCTGTGCACTCATCTGCTGAGATAACAACTGGACAGAAATATAGTGTCTATATTGCATGGCTTATTAATTTACTCTACACACCACACACTTTGACAAGGTAGGCAAATGATTGTACAGAACTGTTTAACACAATCTATACATATGCTACAGTTTGGAACATTTTAACAAGAGACTTTTCAATAAGACTGAAAGATCAAAATGGTTATCAAGAATGGCGAGGGTGTTTTTTTTCCCTCGTTTTGTCTTCCTGTTGGATTTTAATTGTAACATTTACAAAGTGTAAGTATCGCAGAAGGACTATTTTTTAATTGAAACGGAGAGTGAATATTCGCACTTTCAGCCCATGGCAGCCTTGATCATTTTGAAATCCCTGCTGTTTTCCTCCAGAGAGAATGACTTTCTGGCCGTAGAGTACCATGCATTATGTTTAAATTACAACGTGGCCTTGGTTCTAAAGCTGCCTCTTAGGATTTTAAAGCCAAAAATAGTACAACAGGTTGTTTTTTTTGTTAACCTTTCTATATAATAAAAAATAAACCTTGAGAAAATAGGATTCCTTTAATTATTTTTTTTGTGACGCAGTAGCAGCAGCTGGGATGAGACTGATTCTTTGCATTTTCTGAATATGTTGCACATGCAGTACTGGGGATGTACAGAAAAGGGAGACAGTTTAAATTCTTCTGGAGGGATATTATTGAATTATTTAGATTTGGTTAGGTTAGGGTTTTTTTTTTTTAATCTAAACTGACAGTAACTTTCTAAGCTTGTATTTGCCAGTGGGTAAAGTCAAGCTAAATCCAGCATCCGATTTGAGACAATTCACAATATATTTAATTAGAGTTTGGATATTGATGTTATTGTTTCCCATACCGTAAATCCATTATTGATCATAGGTCTGTATATGAATTTAAAACAGAGGTACGACTGACAAACTAAGAAAGTAGGAACATGAGTGCTGCGGTAGGTATTGGAATGTGAACGGCTAGAGAGTATGGAGCAACCGCTGTGCTTGGGTTGTCACTTAGTTCCAAATATACCGTGTTTTTCTGTTGAAAACTTTGAATATTTACACGTGTAGCAGCCTGCAGGGAGTCTGGGACTAGATCAAATAAAAAAAAATTAAAAAAAGTTGGCTGCATAGAAAAAAGAACATTTTTGAATATTTAAAAAATCAATCCGACTCATTTTATTGTGTAGAAAAGGCATTATGGGGAAGGGGAAGAAAAAGCCTTCCAGCATAGTTTGATTGGTTCAGTTAAATAGATAGACTGCTGAGTTAAAAGTTTAGGCTGACTCTTTTATCAAAATAAATATTGCTTCAGCTGTTTGATCTTGAGAGAATAACAAATGCAAACTAAATGGGAAACAGAATTGTCACTTCCATCAACTGCAGACTGTCCCTCACCCAGGATTCTCTGCACAATTTGTTTGCTTGCAAATGAGAAAATACAGTCTGACAATACGGCAAGTGAAAATGCATTTTCATAGACTTGCATAGGGACAGCCTTAAGACTTCATGCCATTTTCAGTTAAAAACTGTAAAGCCCTAAAAATAAAATACCATACAGTACCTGATTTACATACATATTGCTTCTTTTAAAAATGCTATTATGTAATGTAGGTATTGTATTGTACTCTGTGAAATCAATAATAAAAAAACAGTGGGAGGCCATCTAAAAATAACAGAATTGGTTTATAATGTTTATTAAAATCAAAATGTTACATAATGTCTGCTTAGTGTAGAACAATATATATATATATATATATATATATATATATATATATATATATATATATATATATATATATCTTCAGGTCAATCCTTACTGTCAATGAGAAAAGAATAATATAACCAATACTGTAATGGTGGTTGATGATGAGAGCCAAACTATGAATTTTCTATACAATATTTCAATTTAAGTTCAATTTAAATTTGAAAGAGCAAATTAGTTAAATTCCCAGCCACTCTGAATGCGGTGTGATCTTTAGATAGATAGGTGGTGGCATGTCATTATCTTGAATCAGCTGCAGTAACTCGGGAGAGACGAAGACAAGCACTCTCGTCCTCTGAAACGTGTGCCGTCAGCCGTCCGCTTTTTTTCACTCTGCAAGCCCACCGTGAAGCCATTACAGAACTACAGTGTCGGAGGACCACGCAATTCTGAATTACATACAGGCAGGCCTGCGGGCGCCCGGCCAGCCACAGGGGTCGCTGGTGCGCGGTGAGCCAAGGATTCCCCAGCAGACCTAAACCCTCCCCACCTGTGCAGCGCTTGGCCAATGGTGTGCCGCTCCCTGGGAACTCCCAGCCACGGTCAGCAGTGGCATAGCCTGGATTCGAACTGCTGATCTCCAAGCTATAGGGTGCATCCTGCACTCCGTGCAGAGTGCCTTTACTGGATGCGCCACTTGGGAGCCCCTACAGCCAAGTTTCTAAGCGACTTTACATTATCAACCTGCATCCTAGCTGCATTAGCTTCTGAAAATCAACCCACCTGTTCTGCGCTAGTTATATAGTATCAAAGCCACACTTCTGCACCATGAAACCAGGCTGTAAAACTTATTCTAATACCAAATTAGGGGCTGACGCCAGTTACATATGTTCCAGTTTGCAGCTGGACATTACACATAAGTCTAAGATCACCTGTACGTATTACATTTTTGTATAATTGTTATTTATAAATGAATTCACAACATCCAGTATTTCCCTGACTCTATAATGCTGTATATTTACGGGCTTCATGTTCTGCCAACATGATTTTTGTTTTGTTGGCGAGATCTTAACTTGGGCGACAGTTGAGTCCCAATTGAAATAGATTTGATCTCGACCTTCCGCTGACGGAAACGTACAGGTCTGATTTTTCAAATCCCTTTCAAGTCAGTCCCAGTGGCAGATGGGAACTTGGCATTACAATACCAGACTCACACAGTGTATGAAACACTGTACAGGTGTGATGAGGGATGAGGGGTTCATTACAATACCAGACTCGTACAGTGTGTGAAACACTGTGTGATGAGGGATGAGGGGTTCATTACAATACCAGACTCACACAGTGTATGAAACACTGTACAGGTGTGATGAGGGATGAGGGGTTCATTACAATACCAGACTCGTACAGTGTGTGAAACACTGTGTGATGAGGGATGAGGGGTTCAATATTTCATCAGGACTGGAAGGAGCACTCTTTCCATTATTTACAATCTGTTTTTTTGTTTTGCTTTGTTCAGATCACATCTAATGCCGAGGCTGAAGGAATCGCGTTCCCACGAGTCATTGCTCAGCCCCAGCAGTGCTGTAGAAGCCCTGGATCTCAGTATGGAGGAGGAGGTTGTAATCAAACCTGTGCACAGCAGTATTCTGGGACAGGACTACTGCTTTGAGGTAAGCCAGTGTGAATCTGTCTTTGAAAATGTTGTTTTGAGGAAGGCCATGGCTAATGCACCAGTATGAATCCACTCTCCTTGAAAATGAGGTTCATTTCTCTTGGGGGGACTGGACACAAGCCTTTCAGTCCAAAACCTCCTTTTACAACATATACAATTATGCAGTAATCTGAGGGAGGTATAACGTTGCTCTGCAGTTTAGCAATGACATGGGTTAAAACATAACCCCCCCCCCAAAAGATTTTCAGCATAAGAAAAGGAGGGACAGTGAAATAGTTTCCTTTTAATTAACCAGAGAAACATAATTAGAAGTACAGTATTTAGATGTGTTTAGACAATTGAGTAACACACACATCTTAATACCTACAGCAGCTGTGTGTTTCAGTGAGTCTGCTGTGTGAAGTTCTGTAGGTAAGGGCCCTAAACCCCATTACAGCAACACAAGCCTCCACAGACAAGCAGGGCTTCAGTTAAATAGTTTATTTTTGTTTTAGTGACAATTAAGACCATATTCATAGAGCTGCTTGCCATTAATGACCTTGACAGCAATGCATTTATCAGCACACAATACAGCAAGGCAAAGTATCTGCTTGTTTTACTGTCAAGGCTTTAGCTAGGAAGATACAAAAAAAAATGTATTTAGTATAGCAACTGAAAACATAGTATTATATTCCAGCCATGCTTCCCTTTTAATCTTTCTGCTGCAGTTTACTTTCTTTCTCTTTTGTGATTCTGTAAAGCATTTCTGCACATTGTTTGGCAGAGACTTAAGCACTGGGATTCTCCACAGAAACACATTAAAGCAAATCTACCACGCAGAGCTGTGGCAAAGTCCCATGAGGACAACAACTTAAATGAGTTTCGCCCTCCCGTTAAGACTGGGGCGAAATAATAACCAAACATGCAAAATAGCTTTACTACAAGACAATGCTACATAGCTATTAGCCCAGCATGTACTTCTGATGTAAAATCACCTAAACAAACAGGGGTACCACTGTGGCCAAAAGTTTTGCATCACCCTATAGAATTCTGTCTAATTTTGCATCATGAAGTTGAACAAAACCTGCTGAATAATGTTACGTTAACATATTGAATTACATACCGCTTTGTAGTTTTCCATATGGTATACGAAAAAATTTGACATTTCGAAATCTAAAATACTGTACTACTATTATGGCTTCCGATACACTTTTGCAATATAATTTTGTAGTTTCTTTGATTACACGATGTTCAATAAAATATCTAAATTATGTTCATGTTGTTTTTTAAATGATGTCTAAAACTTAAAATAAATGATTGTTCAGCTTTGCCAAATATCTGTGTCTTTACTTATGTGTATTATTACATTGCAAAAGCATAAATAAGTGAACTGCCTGCATGACCTTGAAAACCAAAGGCAGTTAAACTTCACTGTGGTTACATGGGCTTCCGAAGATAGGGTTAAACCAACCACAGTTGTGTTTTTAATGGGATCTGTTATAGTGATCGAGAGGTTAAGCCATTCTGCTGTACTGAATTGGGCTTCCTCAGTTCAACGTGCCTCTGCAGCCAAACAATGGCACAGCATTTTCTCTGTTGCATTCCAGGGGATTGAGTTGTATATTGTGAGCTTGGAAATCGAAATGATCTGTTGAAATGGAGGGTCAAACCCCTCATAAGCTCGACCAGAGCTTGAATTGTCCAGGAAAAAAATCAGAAATCAAGTTCTATACTTTTCGCTCTGAGCAGTCAGATCCTATGCTCTGTTTTGACTCTCTTCAAAAACTCCATTTACTGCTTGACTGAAGTCAAGGTATATCTTTGTGAACTTAAAGTAGGAAATTCCTCACCTCTAGAAAGTTATATTTGAGGAGATTTAGGAAACTAGTAAACTAAAGCCAATTGCCAGTTGGGTTTGGCGTTGTGATTGATAGTGCTGTAAATTCAGACCAGAGCACCCTGTTGTCTGTACTGTGATAGTACCTGTGGCCGAATCTGTCAATGAAAGCACATGAGAAGTCTCATTTTTGAAATTGAGAAAAAAAAAAACAGGTTGATGTTTCTGACTGACTGTACCTACTTTACAGTATGTGACGCAGTCCTAAAGTAAATATAAAGTGTGTGTGTGTGGTTTTGTTTTTCTGCATTCCTTTGAAGGGAGCTCGCATACATCTGCAAAGCTGTGTTCTATGATTCTTTCCAAGTTCAATCACCCTGCTCATTGCCACATTGGTTTTAACCTCTGGACATGATGCTCAATGATGCTGATCTTTCTCACATTTCCATTTAACTTTACCATAAGCCATTCTATCTGACGAGACATACCCATTGTTTAGTGCTGCAAAACTTGTATGGCAAACAAAAAATGTATAGTACACAAAGCTTTCCAAAACAGCTGGTCAGCAATGACGGTTCATTTTTTCCATGCACAGGTGACAGCCTCTACAGGAAGCAAGTGCTTTTCCTGTCGATCTGCAGCAGAGCGGGATAAATGGATGGAAAACCTGAGAAGAGCTGTGCACCCAAACAAGGTACTGTAAAGCAGGAGCTCATTAAAACTAGCTGGTTTTGATGTGCCTCTCAATTTTATTTGCGACCTCTATTATTTTCAAGGGATAAAAATTCATAAATTGAATGAACCCTCTCTCTTGCGATGAACTAAGTATCCCAATCTCGCTTGTATATTAATAGACCAATTACCACTGGAACTGTTCGCCTAATCAATTAGCAGAGAAGATTTATTCATTAACGCACTCCATATTTTCTCTGCCCTGTAAACGGAGAATATATTTTAGACCGTTCACAGTACTTAAAAAAACAAGAAGCAGCAAGCGGTTCTAATTGAATGTTTCAGGTTTATTCACACTTTTTTTTTTTCGCTTACCTTGGCTTACACCGTGTCGAGAAATTTTCAAGCCCACCGTATACATCTTTTTGATTTTGATTTTTTTTTGTACATAAAGCCATTCACAATGGATCTGTCATTCTATACAAGGCTAGATAGGTCAGTAGATACCAGCCAAACTGCTAAAGAACTATCAAAGCTTTTGAACAAAAATGATATGTATAACATACATTGGTATGCAACCGTTTCTCATTGAGTATTCTTAATTGGGTTAAACTAATTCTATGCAGTTATAAAAACAAATCCTTTTATCAAGTTCTGAGGATGAGGTCTGTTGTAATATCCGGTTTGGAAAGGTTGATAGGGAGCTGAGGAGAGCTGCATGGTGACAAGGCTTACTTTTCCCATACCACCGCCTATCCTTCCTCAATTTGCAGCAGTATAGACTTACACAATTTATAAGTGCTCTCAACACTTGCCCTTTTAAAAAGTTATGGGTTTATTTACTTTACAAGGATCTTGTGATGCCGAAAATAAGAAAAGCGAGCAATGTATCTCAGTCCGTTGACCGCATCGGCTTTGAATGCTTTTTACTGGCTCTGCAGGAACCTGCCTGCCCTCCACCGCATGACGGCTTTTTATAGCAGACCCTGAAGTCCACAAATCAAAGTGCTTTCAGAGCGAACATTTATATTCCAGTGAAGCAATTAGTAAATATATAAAACGGAGACAGACCATATCATCGGGACTGGAGATGCTGTCATATTTGGACCGCCTGCTCTTAGAAAAAAAAATTAAATTCAGGCTATTAAGTCTAAAGAATTATTTTCATCCCTCATCTTTCAAGCTAATTAAAAGAGGATTCCATCTTCTAGGTTATTATATTCTCCATGATCTGCTATAAATCTCTTCTACTTTGTTTCCGATTATGTATTCTAAAATCTTTTTTTTTTTTCTTCTCCTCAAGATAACCGTTTGGGTCTTTAGAAATAATTAACATTCAGTACCAAGCATATGGAGTCACTCATGCTTAATAGCATATACTGTTTGAATTCCCGATCCAAGAATCCAATATAACTGCTGGGATATTATCTACATGTAATAAAAAAAAACATAAATAACAAAAAAGGTCTCTCGGATAAAGTGCATTGCTCTTTCTATCTGAAAATAAATTGGACCGTTTGACAGTAAAGCACCAATAAAGGGTGGTATTTTGATGACAAGGTTACAAATAAGCTGATGAAAATAACCCATAACTCTTTGGAATATATCATACTGTGTTGGTGTCGTGGCTTGCCTTGTCCATACTTTCACTGAAAAAAGCCAATAATAGCATAGGTTTGTATGAGTGGCCTGTGTGACAGAATGACACAGATTCACTGTTTGTGCTGCTTAACCACAATGAAAATGCCATGGCTCCCTACAACTCTGCATCTCAATCTCCTTGTAACTGAGGGGATTGATATTTCTACTGGAGTCCATATTTACTGTATCTGTGTTTGACTCTCTTTTGGGTTTCAACAAAAGTATGCAAACAAAACAACAAAAATTAGAATTCAGTTTTAAGTTTGGGGAAAAAAAATGTTTTTTGAGTAAAAAAGTTTAATTAAATAAAAAGTAATTCCACATATTGAGAAAGTGAGGGGAAATAATTGTTATGATTGAATTAACATGTCATGGATGATGCATTAAGTTAATATTGCACTCCATTCTCTCTGTCTATGATATGATAGTACATTTAATAGATTATACAAGAGTCCATCGTTTAAATAAAAAAAAAAACAGTCACATCCAAGAGCTTTGATCATTTCAGCTGATTTTCAAAAGTTTCCAATGAAAGGAGAAAGAGTTTAAAAAAAACCCTAAAGAACATGATTTCAATTTTATTGAAATAATAAAGTAAGAGCAGATAGTCACTTTGGCGCATTTTGGGTGTTGTTCGTGTGGCATATCCACTCCTAATAAGTAAGAAGTAATAGATTTGAAAGGATTGATGAATGCTACTTTTAAATTTGGTGCTTTGCTGGTTCCATAATCTCTCTGAATTGTGTTTTATTTATTCTTCTGCTGTGATTTTGTCCCCCCCCAGGACAACAGCCGACGTGTGGAGAACATGCTGAAGCTGTGGATTATCGAAGCCAAGGACCTGCCTGCCAAGAAGAAATACTTCTGTGAACTGTGCCTGGACGACACGCTTTATGCACGGACTACTTGCAAACTGAAAACGGACAATGTCTTCTGGGGTGAACACTTCGAGTTCAACAACCTGCCCTCGGTCAAAAGCATCACGGTGCACTTGTACAAGGAGACGGACAAAAAGAAAAAGAAGGACAAGAACAACTACGTGGGGCTGGTGAACATTCCCATCGTCGCGGTGACGGGCCGGCAGTTCATGGAGAAATGGTACCCAGTGAGCACTCCCAACTCCAACAAGGGCAAGTCGGCCGGGCCCATGATCCGCATCAAGTCTCGCTACCAGAGCATGAGCATCCTGCCCATGGAGCTGTACAAGGAGTTTGCAGAGTACATCACCAACAATTACATGGTGCTCTGCGCCCTGCTGGAGCCTGCGCTCAGTGTGAAGAACAAGGAGGAGATGGCTTCCGCACTGGTGCATATCCTGCAGAGCACTGGGAAGGCCAAGGTGAGCTCAGTAGCAAAGCAGCTGTTTTTAGAATTTCTCATTAATGTGTAAAAATATTACAGTAGACGGTGTGTGTGTGCAGGACAACATAAAAACATAGCAAACACCTACTTACAGTTTAAAAGATCAAAAATTAAATATGTTGCATATGTTTGAGTGTACAGTATGTTTGCCCAGCTATATATGCAACATGTACATGTGATATATATATAAAAACATTTTACACAGATTATGGTAGAAATTATATTTTAAATATTTTAAGTGGCCAGAAATGTTTTATATGTATTTCTGAGAGTTATGTATATTTAGTATGTATTTTTTATTTATTTGTATTTGGTTTAATTGATTGAGACCTGTAATTCATGAGATCTGTCAGAAATCATACTATTTCATAAACACTTTCTTCTTCGTGAGATCTGTTACATTTCTTATGGCTCAATATCTGTACTGTTAGCAGGTCAGCTCTGGCTTATATTCCTTTTCTCCCAGGTAATCATATTTGCCTAATCAAGGGTAATGCGGTGCTATGAGGGAGCCACATCACTCAATGAAAAGGTTTCCTCATCTTTTGGACAATACTCCATCAATACCCTGTGTTTATATACAGCAGGCTTGTGCTAGCAGAAAATTAGTTTCCATTCAGCGATTCCCATATAAGGTAATGAATCATTTACTTGGCAGGAGCTAGCAGCAGGGGGGGAAAAAAAACAAAAAACTGTCTATGTGCCAGCCTGCTCCCCCACCCCAGAAATCAACAGGAAACACCAACGAGCTGCCTAAACATCTAAAATAAGTGGAGTCATAAAAGTGTCCTTGTTTCTAAGGTTTATTATACAGCTTTTAAATGCTTCGTTCGGTTCAAATATTATACCAGGATAATTCATCTTAGACAGGCCTCATCACTCCGTGCAACAACAGCATTGAGTAATTATACATGAGCAATAAGCTGACACAGTGGGCATTACCAGGAATTAAGGAGCAAGAACTTTTAATGAGAGCTACGGGCAAGCATTTGCCAGGTGAGAGTCAACCCGCAGCTTTAAACGTTGTTCGTCTTACACATCAAGCACGACGACAGCCTGTATCCAGGTGATGTATCGACACGTTAGGCAATTTACTGTAAGGACAATGAGAAGGGCATTTCAGGCTGAACCATTCTGCATGCTAAAACACGGTGATCAAAATTCAATTTGTAAGGTGTGGTATGTCCTGTGGGTATCCACAAATTATTTGTGGGAACATCTGACAGCATATTTAAAGCCAAGGATAGAGTCATTTCTCAGATGAGAATGCTTTACAAGACCATCATTTTAATATACATCTAAATACTAGCAAATGTGCAGTAGGCAGATACCGGTATATTAATACGTGTGTGTGTAATTGAATAGTCGTTATATTTCATATGCAATTCCTGATGATGGGTTTAAAAAGCTGACTTGACTTAATAATAAGTAATACAAACCCTACTCTGTCACTGATAGGCAGTGGTTATTAAATGGTGTTCCTGTCCGCCCTTTTCCATCTTCTGAACTGCTCAGAAACTTGATCAGTGAAGGAGAATTTGCATCAAACTGGATGTGTTTAGGCGGTGCTAAATTAGCCATAGACTGCTATGTAACCAAACCAAATCCAACCACATTGGAATGCCTGTTGGATTTGTAGAAATCAGTCTGATATACAAACGCTGGCTTTCAAGACATCAGAAGTATAGGTGGATATTTAAAAAAAAAAAGCAGGTGTCATTGTTAACATTTGCGTATCGGAAGAATTGTCAATGCAAGTGTTACAAAAAACACCTGTTTCTTTATATTTCCACTTACATCTGAAGAACAGACTTAGAATGAATTGGTCATGAATTCATTTTGCTGATTGAGATATTCAGCTTGCTCTGCAGGGCTTTAATTAAGGTAGCTGGAAGTTGCTGAATACAATAGTTTATCATGCAGTGGGATGTAGAAGGGCTAGCCAGCTGCTATCACCCAACATGGAGGTTATTGATCGTTTTGTTTTAAACTAATTTCCTATAACTCTTCAGCAGTTACTCTTTGTTCACCCTTTTTTTTTTTTTGGTTTTGTTTTTGTTTAGAAATGTGTTGACCATAATAGCAATCAAAGCTCTGTTGTATCTAAGGTAACTACTTTATTCGTATTGAGGAATCGTCATATTCTACTGTAGATTGGAGGGTGGATTTTCTGTCTGGGTGGTGCAGTAGGACTCTGGCAGGCTCCTCTGGGACCTGAGATTGAAATAAGATTTGCATAACTAGGTTTTATTATGAGTAATAAATAACACAAAGACCTGAGCTTGTTGGAGTGGCTAATTAGACTCAGCTAAGAACCTACAAACGCTCCATCCTTGACTTCAGATCCAGACATGGAACTAAACCCTGTCTGCCGCACGTCTGGCCCAGCAAGGTGGTTTAATCGGGTCTTCTATTCTAAGCTGTAATGTGGCTCTCAATGTACCTGTGTTGATTATTTATATTCCATTAAAGCTCCTTCAGACTAATCGAATATGTTTATCTCACAGATATTACTATTCCATTCAGGAGCTCTTCAACACTTCAGTCGTTACTGAACTGAAGCTGCGCAGTAACTTCACAAAAGTAATGTTTTTCTCTTCCCTCTGTAATAAAAGCCCTGACAGGTTTGAGATTTGAAAAAATCCTTAATGTCACAGCTAGGCTATATGTGGGTGTGCTGAGGGTCATGTTTTCAAAACCAGGCCACTCTGCCCAGGGGCCAGGGGCCCAACAAGAAAACGTGTGGAAACAGGGCTTAAGAGTTCTGTTAAACATATATTATATAAACTACTGTACACATCCACGTATGCATGTTGCAAGTTGCTAAACCTGACACCTTTTGTACTGTCATTCATTTGCTATGTAAAGCTTTTCATGTGCTTCGATGCCTAAAAAAGCTCTATAGTTGTAACAGTTGAAGACTGACTGATTGGTCAATTAATGAATTTATTTTGATGAGAAAAAAATTTCCAAACAGCCGCATACAATACTTTGCTGGTTCAACGATTTCATTAACACAGTATCAAACAGCCAAACATAAGAAAGAAAAACAGCATTTGAAATTAGTATTCTGTCTGTTACGTATCCAGTATCGTTTTTGTCAGGACAGTAATAGCAACTCTAATGTGTTATTCACATCAGAAGTAAGGATTTGCTTTTTGGAATGAGCTTGTGTGTTGAACTGTGAAGAGGCAAGAAATAATTGTTATCATCTGCGAGCAGTTTCGATAGCTTAAAAAAATTACATTGATGGAAGGCACTAGCTGAAATGGTGGTCTATACTTGAGTAGTGCTCTTAACTACTTTGGTAATTACGCAAAATATCTTAGAATGTGTCCATTTGCAGCCTGATACACATTCAATCCGAGTTTAGTGTCACTATGAGGTGACTTTGCCTTTCCTTTTCACATATTCACAATGTTCGCAAAATGATCTCCTCTGTTGCTCCAGCCTAATGACACTCTAATGAGTTGTAAGCAGCTCTGCTGGTTGAATAGGCCCGTTCAGAGGTGAGGTCGTTTTGACTTTGACTTCCAGTGGAATGTCAGAAATTTTTAGCTCCACTTTTCGGATTTGAATTACTCCTTCGGAGGTTCACATGAAATGAGCACATTTTTACCTGCACATTTTTTCAGTACAAAAGATATGCAAATATTTATTTTTAGTTGATTGCTGGATCCTATTTTGGTTTAGAGAGCGAGTCATCTCCATGCCTTTGTATTCACAGTACATAGGAATCTCTGACTAACTTATCGAGCATCCCAAAATATCCTATCTTTAGAATTGGAATAAAAGTGAAAAATGGAATTTGAAATTGACATTGCCTGCTAATGAAAACTATGGAAGGTCACAACATTAAATAAATAATTACATCCCAATACAACCCATGTTTGCTGGAATGTTTCCTACATTGCACGGCATTCTTCCATCTGAGCATGAAAAGCTGTGTTAGTGTCTAACGTGCAGCCTGCAATTTGCAGCACGCAGTCTCAAACTATACCACGATACATATAATTGGACCAGTGTTAACTAATCACAGGAAACTGAGTCACTGTTTTTCTCATTGAGTCACTTGTGATTAATAATCACAATCTCCTTCCGCAAAATATAATTACACCATCTTCCGACAGATCCACAATTATTTCTAATTTTAATCATATTGTAGGAAGACAAATGTATTGCAATAAGTAGCGGAGGTCTTACACATGTTAATTCAGTAGCTTGAGGCGATTGGTATAAATATTCACAACACAGTGGTTTCTTTTTTTAATCACAATAATATGTAATGATTAACAAAAAATATCATGGACTGCTGGTGGTATCTGTTTTGCACTTGATAATAATTTCAGTGCATTATTTTCTCAACTTGATTCCAATTAAACTTGTTCACAGCAAATATTTCACTCATGTAATTCTTTTTCACACACCCCATATCATTCAAATTCAGATTTTACTTAATGCTGTTTAACTGGCTGGATTATTCTCCAGTTTTTAACTACCTTGTAACCCTGTAATGAAACCTAATGACTTCTGGCTATAGGTTACAACAGCAACACATGAAACCATTTCAGTGACTGAGGGCTGTTGAGGTTCAAGGAGATTGCATTACTGCAGATCATTAAAAAAATCTAATTCTGTTTCTTTCTTTATCATCATAACAGTCATTTCTTCAGAAGGCACTGCAAGTTACAGAAGGGTAATATATGAGACAGACCCGATTGTGTTTTATTTGGTTAGGAATATAAATATGTCCTGTGAAAATATTTACTCCCCAGACATTTCAGAATAAGATGTTAGCCTCCTGGAAACATGCACACTTATATTCATAAAGTAGCTGCAGGATGAAGTTTATCGATGATCTTGTCTGCAAGCTAATTTCTATTTTAGTGGCCCTTTCCGTGGACTGTGTCATCATATCAGTCGTCCAAGTACTAATGCAATTCATTACTACTAAAAACATGACAATGTTCATTCATCAGCATTACTTTGCATGGCTCACAGAACTGTGGTGTGTTTTTATTTGCCAGTTACTGGCTTCCTGCTGGGAATGGAGCATTGAGATAGAGGCAGCAGGTTGAGATCACAAGGTTGTGTGATATGTGCCATACCCTCGGGAGTAAATGGACTTCCCCTCACAGGTGAGCCATCCCGGTACTGACCAAGTCCCACCGTTCTTGAGTTCCGTGAACGGAGCCGTCTGGCTTCTTGTATGCTTGTTAGGTCTAATATTGAAGTCTCCCACTCTAAGATTCACTTTTGTACTAAATGGATAAGCACATAACATCCAATTTACACATTTCTCACAAATTCAAATCTGCTGGCTAGGCTTGTGACCTCCCTTACTGTGTTGTTTCATTCTTTGGTAATAATAAGAGAATCTCTTTGTTTCGTGTTAAGATTCTGCATGCGCTAATCTTGCGTTTTCCTAACGAGGAAATATTTAATTAGCAACTGCATTTGTGCCGGGGTCAGTGACTTGAAAGAAGAAGAAATAAAATAAAATCTGTGTGTAAGTAGATTTGCGCTAACGATCCCTTGGGAAGTAGATTAAAGTCAACAGATCGATCCCCTTAACGTTAATCTCAAAAACACTTTTAAAGCACTCAATTAACTTCAAATATTGCGAAAGAAAAAAAATCACACAGCAAGTTTAATAATATCAATTTAAAGACTAATTAAATACTATTCCTATTAATATATGGTGCAATATAATGGTAGATGTAAAATATGTTTCCTGTAGGTCTGAACACATCCAGCAGTGTATTGAAGGAGACAATAGCAGAACCCAAGCAGGCACACTGAAACACTTTTATTGTTTCAGAGCAGAGAGTGCCGATGATGGCAAAAAGCAAATCTGAACAATAATAAAGACAGAGACAGTAATACATTCTATGCACTTTAAAACATTCAGTGTCAGCACTGGTTGGCATTTTTGCACAAACAATGTCTGAATTGTTCGCTTGCTTCAGCTGTTTGCTGGTAAAAAAAATATATATATATATATATATATATATATGGCATATATATATTTTTAACAAACTTTAGAATCAGCTGTGTAGACATCTCTCTCTCTACAACAAAATAGTTAGTCTGTGCATGTGATTTACAGACGCAACAAGGCTACATTATGTAATCTTGATAAGCACCTCTTTTACGTTGATTAAAATTTGAAAAAGATATATATGTTAAAGAATCACCAAACATTTTCAGTGTACTGCTGGTTTGGTAACTTTATTAAATTAATTTTTTCCTTTCTGAAAAAATCCATGATCAGAATGCCAATTTTGAGAATAAGATTTTCAAAGATCTGACTGAAATGTTCTGTATTCTGTAGCCCAGCCTGAGGAGTTGTGATACACAGGAACCGCAATAGAATGGATCTTCTTAAAATTGGAAAAAAAGGAAGAGTTAAACCGGCCCAATGCATCAGACAACCCTTATTGAGTCAGGAAGCAAAACAAACCTCCTGCTTGGTTTGTTGGTCTTAATACGTTTTAAAGTCTCTAGGGCACGGTGAGGTTTAAACGCCATGAGGCATCATTCAGGAGAAAGCTTTGCCTTCAAGCTAAGGTGCCAGAGTAATTGATTGAGTGCACTGGGTGTAACTTGTTTTTTCTTTCTTTAACACTACAGTCTTATGGTGTTGCAAAATAACTTATGGGAGAAAAGTAATAATATATATTTTTTTTATATAGATTTGATTTGATAGTTTACAGAGTGTGAAGCTGTCCGGGAGTAGACACTTTTTGTAATGTAATTTTCCATCCATTTCCTACACCATTGAATTCTCTGTCTACGAAGTTTAAAAGGGAAATGTAGCAGAAGCTAAACAGAGCACTGATTTCCTGATATGCTTAAAAACAAATATAAGACGCAGTGCCTAATGCTATATATGATCCTTTTACCCTGTTTAGAATACAGATCCAAATGACAGGACACACTGCAATGTCACTAAGGAGACACAGAGCTTGTTTAATTAAATAAACCGAATACTTCATGCTGTGTTTATTTCAGTCATGAGGATTGCTGTAAACAACCCACTTGTCCCTTTAGGAGCTTGTCGGTAATTCTGCAGTCCACATTTGTGGAATAACTACTTCATGAACCTTCACAAAGTATCCTCTGTTTATCAAGCTCTGTCAGTCTGGACTGGAGTTAACCACTTGCCTGTACATGAAAATGACTGCTCTTCTGTATTGATAAAGACAAATCCCTTGGCGATCCCTAACCTTTCTACTTCAAAAAGCCGATTATAACCTACTCTCATACAAGAAGGCTGTGAAGTAGCACATATGCTGCAGATTCCTGTATAGATTTTGGTGGTGCAATGCACCCATGGGCGTTTTGAATGCTGGCCCACGAGTGATGGAGGAAGCCTAGTTGCAGAATGCTCCTCCATAGGAACAAAATCAATTAATTGCACAGATGCCACATAAGCCTTTCCTACTTAAATGTTCAATGGATGCTGCATTGTAGTTCTGTAAATGACATTTGAACATTCCGATGCATGGGGACATTTTCAAACTACAATAACACATTAAAACACGTGATCACGTAACAGAATGCTACATCCCACTGCTGAGGTAACAGGGTGCAGTAGAGAAGGGATGACCTTCTAATTATACAGTACTAAGAAGACTATTTAATTATTCCTTACACATCTTCCTTAATTAAACATCATTGCACTGGATTTAATTACCAAACACAGATTCTGGGTTTTTAATCCAGCTTTTAAAACTGGAATGCGGCGCGTTTTCTGTCTTCCAGTGGTGTAATAAGAAATAAAGCTGTACCTAAGTAGTGTTATATGTTTCAAGCACGGCGAATTGGTAATAGAATTCATCATGGGAAGCCATTAGCAAGGCTCTAGGTAATGAAGAGGCGCGAATTCTATTCTCTTGCTATAATGAGGCTGCTTGGAGACGAGAGCAAACCAGTCTAAGCCAAGGTCAGCAGCTTCTAATTAGGAGACACAGGCACACCACTGGGCTGTGAAGAGAGATAGCTGGGGAGAGCAGTGAACAGAGTTATAAAGATACACAGTCTATGCAACAGACATGCTCATTGCAGGAAATGAGCTAGAAAATATAGATGTAGTGAAGACGCGTCATGTTGAAATGTATTTATAGACGTTGTGGGGTTTGGGTTGTGAGGTAGCGTTTTCCGTTTTAAAGACTGAAGGCAAATGCAAGGTACGCAAATGAGAAGCTGGGTTATTTTTATTTTCATAGCAAAGTGTTTTAAAATGCGGAACTCTGTATGAAATAGCTGTTTAAACATACTACCAGAAGACATAAAACACCAAACCCTGTAAATACATTATTATTATTTTCTATTGCAGCAATATTCATTTTTTTATTTTATTAAAATGTAATGTTGCTTCTAATACCATATGATTCTGTTCATAAAATATGCCTTCCCTTGCCTAATTTTTACCCACGGTGGAATTTCTTTCAAATTATTCCAAGATTAAACTTTTAACGCAATTTGAATATACTGTATGAGTCACCCGCTGCTTTGCAAGGTTTAATGGCGTTACACAAAATGGAAATTAAGAGATATAGCTTTTGACAGGTGCTGTGCTTTTAGTCAGCATTTATATTTTTCCTCTTGCAGAATCTGTGCCCTGCTACACCTTAATTAAAACATTCAAACTGGTTTAAAAGGCGTCTTAGCGTGGTGTAGCTGTAATGTTCTGTCCCCTACCTGAGGTCCCACATAATGCCTCTTGGGATATTTCTAATAGCCTTATAAATTGGTCCTTTCAGCCTGTCACTGTGAACACGCATATTAAAACATTAACTGACAAGAGTTTCTAGCGCAAGTCCTGTATATTCTGTAACTCATGTGATCTGTTAGAACTAGCGTTGGATCTGAAGACAACAGCTTGAAGACTGGTAAAATTAGAAAGCCTTTGCCTGTCTTGAGGTAGGTGCGTTTGATTTAATTTTAAATTTAATTCAATAACACGTACAGAGGTTTATGAGTTTTCGCTGTTAGGTGAACCCCTGGGATGTTGTCTGTTTTTGTTGACTTCTTTTTCCTCCCTCTCTCGACTGAAACTTGCTTCTCTTGCTGTAGCTAAGTAACAATTACGGATCGTTTTGTTTACAAGACTTGACATTAATGTGGAAATTGTTGTGGTTTAAATAGCACAGAGTATTATGAACAAACATTGTAAGCAGTGGTCTTAAATTATCTACCGTCTGTTCATCAAATAAAGACAAGTGCAAGTTTCTATTTGTCAACAGCTGGTTGAAATATATCCGGGGTTTGGACTGTGGCAGGCACTTTTGCGTAAACATAATTATGCTATATATAAGCTGCTGTTGCAAGTGAGTTTTTGTCACAATGGGCAAGACTTTATATATGACAGACTAAGCCACATAGTAGGTGCTTGGTTAGAGGGTGCATCTGTGATGACTATTTATATGACAGACTTGCATGCAACTTCCCTGCAGATGCAAAGGCATTGAGGAATGGTCACAAATCCCTCCAGACGACCACATACTTAGAGACTGTGTCTTTACAGTTGGTGCACAGCTGCAGTCTAGGATTCCTCCATACAGTTCCATTGTCTGGCCCCATTTCCAGTTTGATTGTACAGGACATTTACGTCATTATGTTGGGATGAGTGTACTGAGCGGTCACTCTTGTGTCATTACGTTTTAAATGGCTGCTGTTTGTTGGCAATGGAACCGTGTTTCCAGTTCTCCTTGGCACACAGTTCCGAATGATAAGGACATTCAACAATGACATCATTGGCTTTGAAATACAGTATAATTGGTCTGACATTATCACTGGAACATTTTACCAACACATGCAAAACCGACCTAATTACGATACACATGCAAAACAACCAATGAAAGGTCTAGTTTCATTGAGACCAAATTAACTCCTGGCATGGAGAAAAGGTTAGCTTTTACACTTGAAGATGCACAATTGATCATGCTAAACATTGTGCTTATTTATGAAAAACTGTTTCAGATTGTTGATTGAAATGAAAAGTTCAGTATTAGAATAGATTACAGAATATAGTATAGAAATAGCCATTAAAAATAATCTTTAAATAAATCAGTTAAAAACACGGTTCTAGACTTAACCAATGGCTCGTTTGTTATCACTGTGTCCGCCTGTGATATAAATACAGTATTTCATGGTTTTTCATGACACATCCTCTATTTATGTATTTAGTTATTCATATCAATTTCAGTGTCCAAAGTGTACCAGCTGATTTGCAGTACTTTGCCCTAAATCACTTCCAAGAGTCCTGCTAAATGCAAACATATTTATATTTCATGTCTTTGCATCTCTGTGCAAGATGCATGTCTTTTATTTGACAGTTCTTTTTCAATGCTAAGGCTCATTTAAAGCGTGGCCCTGTGTCGATCTGTCTGTCTGTCTCTCTCTACATGGTGAACACATACAATGTTCATTTTCTTCTGCAAACTCTTAACATAGCCTTCTAGCCTCTTTTGTACCCTCTGGATCGCATTTGGCTTATGATCTGATCTACTGTTGATTTGTTATACAAATGTATTTGTTTTTCCGTTTTCTAATGGAGAGATTAGCAGGACCCTCTGTATGTGTGTGCGCTGATTCAATAGCTCTGTCACCGCCGCTTCATTTTCCTTTTTGACGGGTTGAGTTCTTCAGGCACCTCCACAACATTGCCCTTTCAGTTCTCTCTGCAATCTGCTTGATATTACCCCTGTGTGTTGAGCCTGCCCCCTGCTGTTGTGTTTCATTCATTCATTCATTCATTCAAACCTTTATTTAACCAGGTAAAGACATTGAGAACAAGTTCTCATTTAAAATGCCAACCTGGCCAAGAGGCAACATAAATACAACAGACAACAATACATAGACAGTTAGAGACATTGGAACAATATGAAATCAATAAAAATAAAAAAAATTAAAAACCTAATAAAATCAGTGTCTGCTCTGACAAGCACATGAAACAGGGAACAAAGCTTCAAGTCTAGAAAAGAAAGCACCCTCTGAGATAAAACCAGGGCGTTTAAGCCTTGATTGTAACTCATTCCAGTCTTGAGCAGCTGCATATTGGAATGAGTTATGCCCAACAGCAGTAAAAACACGAGGGACAATTAAACTAATCAAATTGCTGAATCGAAGGTTGTAAGAGGAGACCGATACAGTCAACAATTCGCTTAAATAACAGGGTGACTTCCCGATTAGGGTTTTATAAATGAGTCTGTACCAATGACATAGCTGACGTGTTTGAAGTGAGGGCCAGCCAACCAAAGTGTAGAGATCACAGTGATGAGAGCGGTAGGAAGCACCAGTGACAAATCTTATTGCAGAGTGATATAAAGCATCAAGCTTCCTAAGGACAGCATTAAAAGCAGCTTTATAAATGACATCCCCATAATCTAAAATGGGTAGTACAGACATCTGTACCAGTAAGTACTTAGCTGGCTGTGTGAAGCATGATTTATTTCGATAAAGAAAGCCGAGTCTAGCTTCTAGTTTCGATCAGCAGCATGTGTAAAGGCATGGTGATTTTTGCAATGGGATAACAAGGGCCAGGTCAGTGGGGTTGTTTGTTTGGCATGGTATGAGGGTCAGGCAGTTTGAAAGTAGGCTGCAGTACATGCTATTAACACAGATTCAGGAGAAATATATTGCTGGTGTACTGTACAGTATGTTTCATTTGTTTTATTATTTTGCAATTCTTTCATAATTTATATCATTTTTTTAATAGTTTCCCAGTTGGATACCTAGAACTACAAAGCCAGTATTTTCAAATTTAGAGAAAAAAAAAAATTGTGCCATCGATTTTCAGTTGTTTAATTTGATTCTTCATCTTTTGGTATTTAAGAATTGGAACGGAAAACTATTGCCTAATCATCTGTCATTATAATTGGCAAGGACTTTTAAATGGGATGCAGGCTTCAACCAAGTATGTGAAACGGCAGATGTTGGTAAATTGTTTAGCTGAAACACTGGGTAGGGTTTTGCAACCCCCCGTGGTATCTTCTCTGAAATGTGTGTATGTTCTATATCTGCTTGCCAGCCCGCATGTGATGCATAAAAGTGAATGTGATTAATGGGGGAGTGTAGTACCAGATTTCTTCCCTTATGTTCCATCCATTGTTACTATCTAATCTAGATTGTCATGTAATGCAGTTTAATCTGCATGCTGTTGCAAATTGTTTAACTTTTTTTTTTTTAGTGTTATTGTCATCCTACTGGATATGGTATTCCAATTGAATCCAAACATCAAGAGTACCCAGTAATGAGCAATAGTCCCTTTAAAACTAAGGTAGCCAGTTAGTACAATCATTAGGCCTAATTGATACACAACGTGGTTAGATGCTGTAGGATTTGGAGATTTACGATGTTGATTGCTATGGAAAGGCATCTTTTTTTTAGTTTAAGGTGCAAGAAAGAAGTAGGAATTCTTATCCATTGCTCTGTTTCAATTCCATTTGCAGGACTTCCTGACAGATCTGATGATGTCGGAGGTCGATCGCTGCGGTGACAACGAGCATCTCATATTCAGAGAGAACACCCTCGCCACCAAAGCCATCGAAGAGTATCTCAAACTGGTTGGACAGAAATACCTACAAGACGCACTTGGTATGTACCGGCAGAACACAGACCCTTTCAAATAAAATACAGAAATCTTTTTAAAAGCCACTGCGCTGAAGGACAAATGGAAATCATAGATAAAAAAGACCGCTCGTAATTGGACAGCATCTTTTCTACAGACAGAGATTATGATTTAATCTTTTCCTGCCTTTGTACGTGGTGACATTTGAAGATACCCCTGGAGGTTAATGTGGTAGAAAAGCAATAATAAATTCTTCCGAGTGTCATAAAACAAACTAGCTGTGGTCTGGCTGCCCTTTTTCTTTTTCTTTTTGCAATTTGAATTTATTTTTAGGTTGCTTACTCCCAAGAGTCTAGACAGTCCTTGAGTATTAGAGATGTTCTCCTCTAACTCAATACCCAGCAATCCCTTCACCCTAAGAAAAGGACAAATACAAGCTAAATAAGAGGAAGGTGGTTCTGTTACGTGAAGCCTGATGGGGGTACTTTAAATACATGAGTACATTTACAATGCCGGGCAAACCCGAAAAGATACATTTCATAGAAAGAAACCATCTTATTTTGGCTAAAATCTATTCCCATTTAACTTTACTTTTCGAAATATTGCACAATGACAAGGGTTCAAACACACATCAATATTGTTAGTGGTTTGATTATGTTTTTTAGTGGAAATGTATTATCAATAAGATGTGTTCTTCCCTATTCCTGCATACAGTCTGTTTTGAAAATTGACTTTATTTCAGTCTTCCCTCTATTGTGGTAGACAGCAGTTGTATGACTAATGTAAAAAGGCGTTGTGGGGTCAAACCAGGCATGATTAGAGAACCTCAGCTGTAGCAACATTTTACACTTTTTTATAAAATCATATTAGCCCACTGCCTGTCAAAACAAGGTTGAAAGGACATCCAGTCACTGACTTGGGCTCACAAGAGCCTGTCCTCTTAATGATATGCTGTGTGCCATAGGATCTGACCTCAGTTTGTCTCTTTGTGAAGAATGGGATTCCTTTAGTGGGCAGCAGTATGCATGTTAACAAACTGTAGTGTAGTCAACTAGGCAGTGTTTTGTGACCACTGTGGTACGGAATGCACTCCAGTCAGTGGTCATTTGTGCTGAAGCTCTGCATTCACGTTTAGAAAGATCTCTACAAAAATGGCTTCAGCATGTAAAATATAAAAAGTGTCTGGAGTGCATCAGACACCAATGCCATAATCGGGTTATATTTTAAGTGACTCTTTTTCCTGTAACCATTTACAAAAGCCAGCTACACACATGTAGCATGTTGCTATGTAGGAATAATACGTTCTAATCCACTAAACCGGAACTGAACATGTTATTATTTATTGAAAGTGGGAGGGCACGGGGAGAGGCTTGTCTGCCCTTCAGCCTGGCGGGTTTCATTCTGCTGGGCCGGCAGGGTCTCAAGAGCCTGAGATCAACGGTAGATATGAAAGACTTGCAAAACAGAAACATAAATAGAAAACATATCAAAATCACTTAATGCGGGGATCACTGTAGCCTGTTCATATAATCGGACTTCCCCTCTGCACTCCCAGACAGCGTGTGCTCTTGATCTTGGTGTGTAACACTAGAGATGCTTTGGTCTCTGATTAGTCCCTCTGATGTGGGATGTGATGAGTTTTATATTTTTTTGATTAAAGTCGCATGCTTCAGAATAGATTATACAAGAATATAAGATCGGTTAAGAAGAACGTTTTTAAATATGTTTCTTCTTCCGACTGAAGTTGAACCCTTTTCAAATATTTCCTTTTTTATTGATGGGGTCATTTCTCGTAGGTTTCATAGCTCTCATTTTAATGAGTGTAAGAAAAAAGTGGTGGTGGACTGTAACTTCTGTAGCTTCTCCTGCATACCATAAATAAGGTTTGTTTGGAGCGTGGTAGGGGGGGTGGAGGGTTGGGGCTGATCCTTTACTATGGATCTTAGGGCATTTCTCTGTGATGTTGAGGCAGAATTTGATAACTCTTACAGCAAATATAATTAGAGTAAGTTTGATTTATTTTATTCTTTTACGATGCTTAAGAATTGTTTTATGTTTTTTTTTTTTTAACCGTAATTCCACATTCACTATGTCTCAATTAGAGAGGTGCATGCTTGTGACGTTTAACAGAGAAGAATAGATTCATACTGGCAATGTTCTGCAGGTCTTGCGTTTCACTCTGAGGAATATATCTATCACAGTAACATGGTCCATTGCCTGATGCGGTTTTATTTTTAATAGGAGCCATCAAAGGGATTCATAAATATTATTATATGTTCTAAAATGGGTGGCAAAGAATTGTTATTTATACTTCCTTTCAGAATTATTATTAGTAGTTGTATTATTTGGGATACATTTATTGTAACCTTTTTAGTTTAAAGGCATGTTCTAAATGTCCAATAACTAGCATTTCCGTTGTTTTATACTATGTACTGTATTTCAAGCATTTATGCAAAATTACATAATTCCCAAACTTGGTTTAATGCATTTTAATTATCCACAATTTAAATTGCAGCTTTGTGTTCTTTGTCTAATTCTAAATCACACCTCAAAACCTAAGGACAAGACGAGTTATTTTTGTGTGTGCTTTTAAAAGGGCATTTCCCTTGAGCTTTACAATGATTTGTATTGATTCGCTTTTTATTCCATTTGAAGTAAAAAAAAAAAAAAAGAAAAAAAAAAAAATTCAGTTGCACGAAAGTAAAATTTTCTTGTAAACTCCAAAAGAAAAATGAGATACAATTTGTTGCTGCTTAATATTTGAAATTCCTAAACTTTTTTTTTTGGTTGTTGTTTGGCAAATATGATAAACATCATTGCAGACCATCTGTTCCTAAGAGAATGCCAATGCTTTCTAGACCTTTCATACAATAGGAGATCACCCTCACATTATATACTATCTTACCTCTTTGATACCCACATAACCTTCTGCAAATTGAATCCCACTTCACGGTGTGACCCGATCTGACATTCCTCCTTCTACAACAGATATCACTGGGGTGAGAAGAATATTGATGTTGGAAGCATACATATTTAATACATGTATTCTAAAGAATTACCACCTTTTCAAATGGGATTTTGAATAATTTAACAGAGTCAAGCTCCAAGATTGACTGATATTTGTGAATCACATTTCATCACTTTCGTAAAGTACCTTGGGAAAGGGTACAGCAGCAGTGTCCCCCACCTGGGACCAAATCCACAACCCTCCGGGGTTGTGGGTTGTGGTAAAATCGAATAGTAGCAAGCCTAATTATCTGTCCCTACTTCATTTTGGGCTTTAAATCGATTACAAACATGTCATAAACTCTAATGTCATCTTCATTGATTTCTGTATATGGGAGGAAGAAGCAATGTAAAAGGCTTTTTACAATATGCTCCCCCCCCCACCCCCCTGTATTTATAATGTAAATCCTAAGCAGGTTCATCACTGTGTTGTTTAATTTTTCATTAAGGCGAGTTCATCAAGGCCCTGTACGAATCAGATGAGAACTGTGAGGTGGACCCCAGCAAATGCTCCTCTGGGGATCTCCCGGAGCACCAGAGCAACCTGAAGATGTGCTGCGAGCTTGCCTTCTGCAAGATCATCAACTCCTACTGGTAACTACTGTCTATTTACCACCAAGACGCACCTTCCTCCCGCACACAGGGACTGCGGAAACTGCAGACATGCACACTTTCCGCAAACAAGGGGGACCGACATTAAACAAAACTGACAACAGGAGCCTCACGATGAATTTTAGAACTATGCAGACGCTAAGAAAACTGTGAATCAGCAGGGGAGAAAGAAACGTATGTGTCTTGAGGTCAGCTGAAGAAAAACAAACTGTACTGGACACTGTATAAATAAGACTAATTATTATTATTATCCCGCTGGAATGAATGAGTAGTGGAGTGATACATGATGAACTCTGGGCAGCGTGGCAAGTCGTGGTGTTGTCTGGTTTTGAGAATGAAAGTTAGAAGGGCATTAGTGTTTCAGAATGCATTTCTTTGTCAGATATTAATTAAAGTAAAGGAAGTGTTGAAACTCTTATCAGGGATCTCTCCCTCAGCTGTGTAAATATTTTCCTTTCTGGTGAGACGTTTTTGCAATTGATTTCACTCGAGATGCCGTACAGGCCGCTCCACAGTGAAAGATAAGCTTAGAAAGTACGAGGGGTCAGATGGTTAATAAACAGTCATCCTTGATTAGTGCTATTACACTTTAACTGGGATATTTGTCATCACTGGTGGCTCAGTACACATCAGCTTTCAGAATCAGATCAATAGCTGGCTTCGTGCTCATGGAGAAAAAAAAAAAAAACTTGATACATTCCACTTACTGACAGCACGGTGCTTTTACAGCTATACTGGGTGAGAATGTTACCTTTCAGATTGCAACCTAGATTTTACATGGCAATGAAAACAAACACTAGTTTGGGATACGCCAGTCCCCAAGCCGACATCCAAGGATTAATGTAGGTGGTGTCTGTCTTGCCCGCTGTGAGGATTTGAAAACCCCATTACCTAGTGTTGAAAAATGCATACCTCCCACTCTGCAGATCACATACATCTACAGAGACAGCCCTTCATTAATATGGCAATGTGTTGTGCATAAATATTGATAATGATGGAACGCTTGCATTTTTACAGGAGCACTGTCCCATATGCTTCTGAAAATATAGTTTTTTTCTTTAAATAAGACCGCAATAGAGCGATGTTAAATGCACAGAAGGGTGAACAATGGAAGAATACTGCAATAAACAGATTTGAAGACGTCATTGTTACAAATTGACTTGTCTGCTGCTCTTTTGTTGCTGTATTTTGGGAATGAGGATGAGGTGAAGAGTAGAACTATATGAAAAATCCTGATTTCAAAAAGGTGTCAAACCTCAAAAGGAACAGTAATTGGCAATCAATCACGTTTGAACAAACACATTCAAAAAATAAGGTTTCTATTCCCCTAAAGATTATATATATATATATATATATATATATATATATATATATATATATATATATATATATATATATATATATATTAACCTTTAAAAAAATATAATATTTTATGCTACTTATTGGGCTTGTAGTTTAGTTGCAGGGTGTTAATACTGAACCCAAGATTCTGTTTGCAGACCCAAAGGAAAATGACATTAAACATGTATGTTGGAATCGACAAATCCGGTAATCAAATACCGCTAACAGTAACATACAAAATGGTAGGTCTGTGATAATGCAGTGCAGCAATTTCAGCTGTATTGATTCCTATTAGTCGTTTTACTGTATTCTCCCATAGTTCAGACTTCAATGCACACCAGAAAGCAAAATTTAAAGGCTGTCTGCAGATTTCCCTAGAAAAGTTCAACCGCTCACCCCAAATTGTGTTTCAGCAATACTGGTAACACTTTACAGAAAACACATGCGATATTTTCACTTTCTGAAATCTAAAAAGACTACTGTGGAAATGGTATGAAACCCTGTTCTGTTTTCGAACTGAAAGTGGCAGATTGGATTTGTGACTCTCTGCTCTGCTGTCTCCCCCCTCCCCAGTGTGTTCCCTCGCGAGCTGAAGGAGGTGTTTGCTTCGTGGAGACAGGAGTGCAGTAACCGCGGGCGGCCTGATATCAGCGAGAGACTCATCAGTGCCTCCCTCTTCCTGCGCTTCCTCTGTCCCGCCATCATGTCCCCCTCGCTCTTCAGCCTCCTGCAGGAGTACCCGGACGACCGCACGGCACGCACTCTGACCCTCATTGCCAAGGTCACCCAAAACTTAGCCAACTTCGCCAAGTAAGTGTGAAGCTGGGCAGGAGTGTCATGTTGTTGTTGTTGTTGCGATATGGAAATACCTGTGGATTTAAAAGCGAACCCAACACTGCCTCTATATCACCAATCTACAAGGGTCTTGTATGGTTCTAACAATTGTATAGTTTTATTATTTATTCCATCTCTATTGTCAAAGATGTTAAAGTGTGGAAAAAAGCTAAACAAGATAGAGCATTCTGGTTCTGGCTTTTTTTTTTTTTAAGACACTTTGACAGATAGAGCCTTGCTACATCATTGGCGGGCCACTAGAACTGAAAAGCAGCTCCTGAACTCGGATAAAAATACTTTCACAGCACATTGAGTAACTGCAATAGGAGCCCCTCAGAATGATTGAAACCCTCATAAACAAGGCTAGCTCGCATCATGTAATGAGATCATTCGAATGAGTAGGTATATTTGTACAAAATTGATTTGCTGTATTTGGACACTTGAAACTGATTACAGCCAACAACTAATGCCAATGTATTATTCAGCTGGACAAACAGTTTTACCATGAAGGTGTAGTCATCCTTAGCTAATAGACTGATTGTTAGACAATGTGCCCTTGCTGTCTCTTCTTTCTAAAGATTTACAGGTAAAGTTAGCAGCGTAAATCTTAGACATGAACCAGAATCCTTTGTTTATGTGTTCCAAAAAAAGTGTTCTATACCATAAGCATGTTGAGTAAATACAACACAGGTGAACTGTATACAGTGTCTATATTGAGAGTTTTGGTGGTCTTAGCAGTGTTTTATAGAAGCCATTGACTAGATTGGCATGGAGACTAAACTACATTGTGCCGCTTCTGTGGCATGGACATTCTTTAGCACAAGTGATTGATAGTATCTTAATCTGGGGGATATAAGTATGATCATATTTGTTTGTTCCACTTTGCATTTTTACATATGGCAGATGTTGGTCAAGATGATCTACTTTTTCATGCTACAGTACAAAACAGAGAAAACTGACCTGCGGTTCCTCATGGCAGGTTTGGCAGCAAGGAGGAATACATGTCCTTTATGAACCAGTTCCTGGAACACGAGTGGACCAACATGCAGAGGTTCCTGCTGGAGATCTCCAACCCGGAGACCATCTCCAACACAGCGGGGTTTGAAGGCTATATCGACCTGGGCCGGGAGCTCTCCACTCTGCACTCACTGCTGTCCGAGGTGGTTTCACAGCTTGAGCAGGTAAACAAGCAGGCGATACAACACTGACTGAGCAGCTTGCATGAATAAGCAATGTGCTGAAAACACTTAAACCTGAGCAGTCAAAGTGTTGCCATGTGTTAATTGTCTTGACTTCTTTTCTCAGCATTATGATTTAATCGTAGAGATTTAGAAAAGCCTTTGAACTATAATGGTCAGTGGATAAGGATCACTAAAGATTACATGGTAGGAGGCTGTGTGGTCCAGAGGTTAAAGAAAAGGGCTTATAACCAGGAGGTCCCCGGTTCAAATCCCACCTCAGCCACTGACTCATTGTGTGACCCTGAGCAAGTCACTTCACCTCCTTGGGCTCCGTCTTTCGGGTGAGATGTAGTTGTAAGTGACTCTGCAGCTGATGCATAGTTCACACACCCTAGTCTCTAAGTCGCCTTGGATAAAGGCGTCTGCTAAATAAACACATAATAATAATAATAAAAGTGATTAAGCAAGAAAAGTCTGGCTCCAAAGCAAAGTTCCAGCAATTAACTTTGTAGACTGTGATACATAGCACATTTTGTTTTTGCTTCCGTCATCACCCAGCTGTCATGTTGAGTACGTGCAGAACCTAATTAATAAACAACATACTTCAGAAGTATAAACTAAACCACATTTAGCCATCCCAATCAAAGAAATGAGGACTAAGAGACATGCAAATGTATTGCCTGTTTGCCTAATGTTAGTTTCCAGTATAAAACAAAACATGATGTGGTATTTCCAATTATCATTAGAATCACAGTTCTATGAGGATGATACTGTGGACTGAGTACGGTGCTCAGTCAGAGCTCTCTTAACAAGGTTTCATTGTCTTGCCTTTGCCAAGGGCACCGCTGGCAAGCTTGGACCCTTGCCGCGCATCCTGAGGGACGTGAACACAGCACTTACTAACCCTTCGAGCGTCCAGGTATCGGTCACCTCTGAGCGCCCCGCCTCCACTCCCAGTGCTGGCTGCAGCATCTCCACAGGACTGCAGAAGATGGTCATTGAAAATGATTTATCTGGGTAAGAGCCACTGAACACATTTGCTGTATGGTCAGTAACCAGCTTTAACCTTCATTTTGAATTGGAAACTGACAGTATTAGTATTAGTATACTGTATTAGTACAGTGAATATTTAGCAAATTCTATTACAAGCTCTGCCTTTTTTTTGTCTTGCCCTTAGCAACAACAGCTTGCTTTCAATAAATTGCCAGTCCCTCAATGTATTATCATTGTTAAATCGTCACTTGAGTTTTTTTATTGTTAATCCATTGACACAGTGTTGTTTTTTTTTGCACAGCAGTTGTATGCGATCAATACAGATACACTAATGAACTTCTCTCCCATTGTCTTCATTGACAACCACTGCCTGCCACCTCTTCACCAACTGGCTTTGAAGGGGCACTATGCAGATCTACAGAAGGAATTGTAAATGTCACCCGGGTTGCACTTAAATTTGATTAAAAAGGACAAGCAACAGTGAAACTTCTAGAGCATTGCATGTAATTGGCCAGCCCATCATGCTGGCCAAGGAGCTGCTTTCCACAAGATGCTATTTGGGTGGGATATGGTTGCATCAAAAAAAGAAACTCCTGATGTTTATAAGACTGTGCCTTTTGAAGTTTCTAAAATAAACAAATAATGTACAAAGTTAATCATATTTACTTGCTGTGCATTCTTTCTTTACATGCTCAAACTCCTTTTACCCTTCTTTTCCTTACCAGCCTGGTAGATTTCACACGGTTACCTTCCCCGACCGCTGAGAACAAGGACCTATTTTTTGTCACAAAGAATTCGGGAGTGCAGTCTTCGCCCGCGCGCAGCTCGAGTTACTCTGAAGCCAATGAGCCTGATGTGCAAATTCCAAATGGCAGCAAGAGCCTTTCCATGGTGGACTTACAAGATAATCGTAGCTTAGAGAGCGGCCCCAATGCTTCCGGCTCTGGGGACTGCCTCAACATGAGCCAGTCGTCTGGCTCACAGGGTGGGGCGTGGTCAGCGCGGACGCTGCAGAGCAACGCGGCAGCAGCTGGACCGACCATGAGGAGGGTAGGCCAGACTCCCACCACCCCCAACTCGGAAAACGTCCCAGGCAGGCCACAGCTTTTAGCACCACTGTCATTTCAGAACCCGGTCTATCAGATGGCAGCCGGGTTGCCAGTGTCACCACGCGGACTGGCCGACTCCGGATCGGAGTGTCACAGTTCCATCAGCTCCCAGAGTAACAACGACGAACTGGGGGCCAACAAACACTTCCTCAACCCCGGGAATAACGAGGACTTTGCCAGGCGCTCCGGGGAGTTCAACCGAAGGCAGCTCTCTCTGACAGAAAACCCACACCAGCCAACTGTGCCCAGGCAGAACAGTGCTGGCCCCCAGCGTCGAATAGACCAGCCGCCACCTCCGGTCACTAGAGGGCGGACCCCTCCCAGCCTGTTAAACACGGCTCCCTATCAAAGGCCATCTAGCGGCAGCATGATGTCCTCGTCTCCAGACTGGCCGGGCAGCGGAGCCAGATTGCGGCAGCAGTCCTCCTCCTCTAAGGGAGACAGTCCCGAGACCAAGCAGCGGACGATCCACAAACAGGTGGGTTTGTGATGAATACCTGTTTTTTTTTTCAATATGATGGGACACCCAATAATTGTTTATAACCCCAGCAAAGCTCCAACAAGTCACCTTCTTTGTTTCTATCTTAAAAGGGTTACAAGCTTGGTTACACTTCATTGTGCTCATAATTGCAGTTAATTATTGCCCAGGCAATAACACATTTGACCATGGGTGCCATTAAGCTTTTAAGTATGCTCATTTCATGTTTACATTCTCAAACATTTTTTAATTTCATCCAAACCTTTCTCAAAACTAATGGACTAACCTGTTGCAAAATAAGATGAAACAAGTTAAAAAAAAAGGTACAATTAACATTATTTTACTTCTCAATAAAAACAGAAGACTTCCTAAATGATTCTGCTCTGTGTTTTGGGCGAGATTGGGCTTTAATAGCTGCCGTTGATTGCAGTGCAGGGCATTAAGACATAGCCAAGCAAGCAAGTTTATACACAGATGGTTCCTAGAGACTGGGAAAAGAAGTAGGCATGCACAATTAAAATCATTGCAGCTTGTGCTCCTGAGGATAGCGATTAAGTGCCTCAACTTGTTGTTCAAACTGTTTTGCTGGTCTCCTTTGTATGAATCTTCATTAAAGCCTTGTCAGGTAAAGTCCATCTGGATAAAGAGGGGGATCCCACTGGAAAAACAACACAACCTCTCAACCATGTTCAAGAAGTCCACCCCCATTGTAATCCAACAGATAAAACACGAGGCATTGCTTTCGTACAGCACTCCTTGGTCTTTTAACTTGAATGAATTTGACAATTTACTCCTGGCTCCATCATCCTATATCATCTGGCACTGATTACACCAGGTAGCAACCTATAGAGGTTACTACTAAACAAAATGTACAACATTTTTAATGCAGACTGATTGTGGTGCCTGCAAAGATATGGGATTTCATACAATCAATCCAAAAATTTTAAGTAGACAGATTGTTTCATGGTTTATTCATAAAATCCCCAATTATTTGGCTCCATTTGTTCTTTCTAAATCAGAGACCACAATATAACCCAAATACAATTTAACATTAAATTACATGTATTAGTAGTACGATATGACATGCTGTACCAATGAACCCCACTAAAGATGGATTTTTGGGAAGTCAGGCTTCTGTGGGTCATTGCACTTCTTCAATCAGTTATCATTGTTATAAAAAGGGGGTGGTCAGAATGTATGACCCAGATCTTTAAAGCTTCCCATGTTTCATTGCTGTATCCCTTTCCAGTTACTGTTCACATTTAGTTTCAGTTCAGTTTGTGATAATTAAACAGATCAGACAGAACCATCAATCAGTGTTTTCTTGTGAAGATCATTGTAATCCGAGTGACTGAGCTCTCGCCCTGCATTGATCAGTGTGGATCTCAGCATGTGGCAGTTTCACATACAGTGCACATGCCACATGAAATACAGGGCAGACACACTCTGTATTTCAGAAACTGTATTACAGCAAGCAAAAGGGAGTGTCTTTTTGAGTGCTCCATAGGCATTGTGAGATCATTTTCTGTTTTATACATTGATGGCCCTGGTGCTCCCAAGCCGTTTCACGTTTAAGATGACGGACAGAGCGAGGGAAACATCGCATTCACTGAAAGGCAGATTGTACAGCATTCTCCACACATTTAACCTGAGTTACAGCCCTAAAAAAATGTAACCGGGTGCAAGAGTTAGCAGCTTTTTAGAGCAATGGTTGCTGGCAACAGCAGCCTGTACATACAGTAGCGTATAGAAAAGTTGCCATGCCAGGGTGTCCCTAGTCCCTCATAGCAAACGCGCAGCCGGCAGCAATTGTCCTGGAAAGTTGCACCTGCATCCTGGCCCTTACAGAGCACAGTATGGAAATGAAAATGCAATTCAATATATATTCATATTTCCTTTATTTTCTTTTATTAAAGTACTATTGTTTATTTTTGAATTGAATCACCAGAAGGTCAATTAAATTCCCCCCAAGCTGCACATACAGAATCAGTGACTGTACCCAGGACTAAATATTCCGACGATTTAATGCAAACTCTGAAGCTACACTTCATTTTTTTTTTTTTTTTTCTAAACCAGTTTGTTAAAGCCGTTGTCAGTTCTGGGCAGCAATTCCATAGCCAGCTTCTTCTTTAGTTTATTATTTTACTTTGCCAGTTTCTCGCGACATCATGTATTTGTTGTGTTGCTCTCACTAGGCCCCCTCCCCTGTGAATCCCAATGCTCTGGACCGCACCGCAGCCTGGCTCTTGAATATGAATGTGCAGTATATAGAACACGAAGGGACTGACCCAGATTCCAAACTCAGGGAGGAGCTCAGAAACAAAGAGGAACTCACTCACACTGACAAGGTAACAAACACGAAAACACATGCTTTCTGTTAAGAGAGATCTCCAAATAAAAAAATAAACTAAATAGAAATATACTGCTTTAAAAAATAAAAAGACTACCGGTATGGTTTAATTAAAATAAATCCTGCAAAAATAAATAGGGATATAAAACTGAAGAGGTTATGTTTGTGCATCAGTGCCAAACACTAGTATGCTGCTGAATTTAATTATATAACTCAACTGGTATTTCTATAAAGATGTCATACGGCCAGGTAAGGTGTCACAATGTAACAGATTGTCCATAAAGATATCTAATAAGGATTGTCTAGTACTAGTGTAGATTCCTACCATGTAGAAACTATAGGTAACGGTAGTCCTGGTTTATACATCTCCCACCTTTTATTTATTTGTATTCATTCATTCATTCTTGCAAGAACAAGGGTTGTCTTAATGTATGAACATGAGATGCTGGACATACAGTACCAATGTCTGTGTCAAACTGTTCCAAATGTATCTTGCATTAGCCGGCATGGAGTTGATGTATTAAATGAATGCTTCTAAGGAGTGAGGTGTGTGGGTTACAGAATGCAGAAAGCAGTGGGTTATATAAAACTACAAAGCAAAGCAGCAATAATCCCTGCCACAGGGATGTCCTTCGAAAGCGATCTCAATGCTGCCAGAATTCCATACACATGTTTACCTATGTACAGATAAGGTTATTTTTCAGAAAGCGACTTATGTGAAGAAATACTGTGCAGACTTGCAATGATGTGGGGTGGTGGTGGAAAAGAATATTTGAATATGTCGACTGCAAATATTCATCACATACCATAGGCATGTGTTTCTCGTGGGAGTTATTAATGTATTATTATGCCTGTGGTCATTTAACCCTCAATATTGAGTCAAATTAAAAAGAAAAGTAGGAGTATAAAATGAGACTAATTACGCCAGCTCTGATGCTAATCAAGTTTGGGGTTGGCTAGTGCTTGGATTGGAAACTGTTCAGCAGCAGCAGCCGTGCCAGCATGATGTTAGTGTCCAGGAACACTGTGCCAACACGTCAACAAAAATCTTGACCTAAATTATCTACTGGTTAATTCAATAAAAACAATCAAGTGTCCATTTTTTCTACCTCTGTATCAGCAGCAGATGTTTGCAGTCCTCCTCTTACCGTGTGAGGAAATAAATATCAAGGGGTAAATAAGTAACAGTTAAATTGGTGCTTAATGCTTGCTAGACTAAATTCTCAGTTAAACATTTCACTAGCAGCCAATGGTATAAAAAATGGATGGATAATGAATGATTAAACACAAAGTTGGCGACAGTCCCAAAAAAAAGAAATGGGGAAAAGATTTCTTGAGAAATGTGAAAGTAGTAAAGTGTGTTTTAAATGAGGAAGAAGAGTTTTCATGGTTAAGGCAGAAACATGGAATTGTTTTTACAGCCAACAAATGCACAGTCAGTCAGTTTCATTCATTGGCCAATTCAGCTACTGCTTAGAGGTGTACAGTATATTACAGTAGCTCACACCACATTTACCTGGGTACGATGCTCAGTGTCAGGTCTATATATCTTACATTTATATCTGCATACAGCCAAGTAGTGGTGAATGTCGGGACAGCACCTGACAAATGTGAAAGAAGTGGCATGGAGATGGGAACTTTCTACATTTAAAATGGAATGCACTATTGAAATGGAAATTTCTTTTCAAACTGGTTTATTTCAAAGGATGATTACAGTGCGCCTGAAGCTAACCATTTGCCTTTGGTTCCACAGGGGAAAAAGAACCAATATACATTATCACTGATGGGCTTGATTTACCTGTGTGGACTCTACTGCAGTGCTAGTTAGTCTTACAGTTTGCAATCTGTTTCAAATCGGTGCGTCTTGTATAAAAAAAAAAGCCAAACTTTCAGTCTCAAAAGGTCAAGTACCATCAATTCTATATAACAAAAAGAAATGTTATCCTCACAGTTAATTAACAAAGAAAGCCTCATAAGTTGCAACATTGACGGTCTAGGAGCAAGTAACATGATACATGATTTTGTAGGTTTTAGCTGAAAAGTAAATCATACGCAGGACACAATGTATTATCCTTCACGGCAGGAGTTTGGAACATTCAGTTTCCTGCAGAGCAAAGGCTGAAAAAACTTCATTTTTTTCATATAATGTTCAGCCTTTTCCAGATCAGCCAATATAGTCCTGTCCTCTCATAGTAAAAAGCCCAGTTGTCTCTTGTATGTCTTTCTGTAACATACTGTTCACACAGAGAATCTGAAAAAGAAGTTTACTTTTGCCAAAAGTTTGTTTTTTGTCAGATGGTTCCTATTTGTACCAGGCTTGTGAATCCACCAAATTTATCAAGATACAGATTCAGTCCAAAAACACTAATCAACATCTTGATTTGCTAGAGCCCTTTGTATTTCAAACCAATGTGAATAATGAGTTCCCTACATGCTATTTAAGCAACTAACATGTTTCACAAAGTCAAATTGGACTTTAACATTGAGAGAAACACATACTGTGAAGAACCATTTAATTGGAATTATTCCCAAAAGTTTGAAACACATAAGGGGCTCCCGAGTGGCGCATCCAGTAAAGGCGCTCTGCGTGGAGTGCAGGATGTGCCCTATAGCCTGGAGGTCGCTGGTTCGAGTCCAGGTTATTCCACTGCCAACTGTGGATGGGAGCTCTCAGGGGAAGGCGCACAATTGGCCAAGGCTCTCCTGAGAATGAACAGACTTGACCAGCTTCAGTATCTGCAATACCTGATTTGTATACAAAGCTAACCATTTGCCTTTGGTTCTGCAGTAAACAGAGATTTTAACTGAGGCTCCCTCTTTTCCACAGGGGAAAAAAAAAACTCCCAACCTTACCTTTTGGTACCAACAGTGACCTAGTTATGATCAAGACCAAAAGTGTGATTTCTGTATCACTGCGGATCTCATCAGAACACAACTGGGAGTTTGTATTCTTCATGTATTACATCCAATGTCCACAACCCAAAGCTTATGCACAAGAAAACACATCGCTTGTCTTGTGTGTCTTATGAAGCCTGGGGTTGATATCATTGCAAAACCTTAATTTCTGTTGGTTTGTATTTGTATTTAAAGTACCAGCAGGAGGTGGCGATATTGCAGGACAAGCTGCGTCTGTCAAGTAAGAAGCAGGAGGAGTACGAGTCCAGGCTGAAGAGCCAGGAGGAGCAGGCCCAGAAGATGCTGCTGGAGTACCAGGCCAGGCTGGAGGAGGGGGAGGAGAGGCTCCGGAGGCAGCAGGAGGACAAGGAGCTCCAGATGAAAGGCATCATCAGCAGGTACAGCGCGGAGCAAGGGCAGGACCACATACTCTTCAACAGGGTCGAGGTCAAGTCCTGTTTTTCAACTCCAATTCCATTTCCTTTTTAAAAATCAATTCCCAATTTCAATTCCTACTGCTTTCATTTCAAGCCAATTTAATTGACGTTAACAGTGACTTAAATTGAAGTAATTTGTTGCCACTGTGAGAAGCTCATTTTAACAGAATACCGATAATTGTAATTGTGATGAATGGTGTGTTGGAACTGATTAAAAGGGAATGGGAATTGGAACTTGGAATTGATTTTAAAGAGGAATTGGAAATGAAAACAGGAATTGACCCCAACCCTGCTCATCCATTTCAGTTCACCTACCAAATATCAGGATTATAGCAACTTTCAGTGCAAGGAACGCCATTCCCAAGAATGGTATCATGAGTAAAATTAAGTTAAGGTGAAAAAGAGCAAGCAGTATGGCCAGAGAGAACAAAGATTGCAGAAATTGAGAGAGGCTTGGTGCAGGGGTACTTATTTCCCAAGTAGTCCACCCTATAATATACTGCATAGACAGAGCAATCTCCATGAGTCCATGATCAAGTAGTTATTCAGAGTGTATGAATGAACTCAACCTACCCCTGAAGATACTTTCATTACAGAAGTTGTAAAATCATAAATTAAACCCAAGTGTTTGTTTTTTTTGTTTGTTTGTTTGCTTTTTTTGGTAGACAAAAGCCAGCCATGATCAGCACAGCTGTGTAATGAGCAGTACATTTACATTTGCAAAGTGCAAGTAGTGAGACAATTGCATTAACTTCAGTAATAAGCACATTGATTTATTAACAACTTTACAATTATGTGAACGCCACTATTTTTAAGGACTAAATGTTCCTCTTCACATTAATGCAACATGAAGCTTTTTAACAGCTTTGAATTTTTGGTTTTTTTAGGTTGATGTCAGTAGAGGAAGAATTAAAGAAAGATCATTCTGAAATGCAGGCTGTAGTGGATTCAAAACAGAAGATCATTGATGCCCAGGTTGATACCATTAGTCTCTCTCTACAATATTTAGGTCTACTTATTTCACTGAAGTCCAGTTACATAGCACCCTCTGGTGGGAGGATGATTAATGTTGTCTAAAAAATAAAAACTCCCCTTGATGAAAACGCATATTTTGCAATACAAGCCCTTTTCATTAGATCAAGATAGAATATGTAGAGGAATAGCAAGACAAAGTGCTAATCTACTGAACCTCTATTGTGTTATTTACATAACATTGCACCATGTTTAATGCTGACTTGCAAAGTGTAAAGCACTATGGCTGTATCTAGTGAAATTCTGCATGGATATTTTAATTCATGGCATGGAAGGCTGTTTTAACAGACGTAAGAGTAGACATTATTATATTAAACTTAAAAGGTTATTTGGTGAAAAGTACAGCCATTTTAGAGACAAGCAACAAAATGCAATTGAAATTTTTAATTAGTTTTTGACTCGCTCTAAATGTTAATGCGGGCTAATTACAAAGTAAAATGGTGCATAAATACAGTTAAAGGATTAGTAAAATATGGATATAATGCATTTTGAAAGCAAGATAAGTCTCTGATCTTAAAATAAATGTTTACAACTGAATATATTTACAAACCCTGTATTTAAATATGAATAGGAAAAATATACAGGTTGAAGAGCAAGCTTTGAATAAACTCCTGTAGGTTCTAAAAATATCAGCCTAAATATCAAACTGTTAAAGCCTTTAAAAAAAAAAGTATAGATCACACACGTTCATTTAGGGAAATTTAAGTCCTCTAAAGATTTTTTGTTTAAACTAACTTAATTTACAAAAAGTTACTATTACTGGATCTGTGGCAGAGTAGTCTATACAAGCTCTACCGGGTGTATGGTTATGAAGAGATAACCACAGACGCAGGATCATTATGTACTGCAGCATGAGGCAAAGCCAAGCCTATCTACTCTACATGTTGCTTTGGAAACACCATTAAACACACTGACTCTGTTTCTCATTTATCTGCAGGAAAAACGCATTGCCTCTCTGGACGCAGCAAACGCAAGGTTAATGAGTGCACTTACACAGCTGAAGGAACGGTACAGCATGCAGACTCGCAATGGGATCTCACCAACAAACCCCACGAAACTGCAAATCACAGAAAACGGAGAGTTTAGGAACAGCAGCAACTGTTAATAACGCTTAATCAAGCAAACAATGGAAAGAAAAGATAAAAGAACGCATTACCGGACGTTAAACAACATGCAACAAAAACTGAGAACTGCTAACAGCTCCATTTTATGCACGGGGGGGGGGGAACACACACACAAATTATGCTAATAGCATTTTAATAACCTGGTTAAAAAAAAAAATCTAATCTTGACCTAAAACTCTATATACATTTCCATTATTTTCAATGGAAATATTAATTTTAATATGTGTGGCTTTTAATAAAGGACCTAAACGCTGACAGGTGGATCCCCGGTGAAGAAAACAAGCTGACAAAACTGATAAACCTCCTGTAGCTTGGTTTGAAAATTCACCTGGAACAAGAAGCGAGGACTTTCTGCATATAATACAAGCTGAACACCTATGCTAAGACCTGCTTGTCAAGAACCACTATATTCCTTGTGTATAATTAAGCTCACTGGTTCTAGTTTGTACTCGATTTACTTTTCAGGAGTAGGTAGTGTTAAGTCTTGTAATAAGCTGCCTGTAATAAGCCATTCCTAGTGTCAGCTACAGAACTAACGTGATCTGGGGAGCCAGGTAAAACCTGAGCGCTGGAGGATTTTTATAACTTTGCAGTAATGAGCAGCGCTGGAGGTTTGAAGAGCTCAGAGTTTTTATATTGTGCTGAGTTGCTGTCAGTGCTTGACGCCTCTCAATCCAGAGCACGGTAATGAAGTCCTGATTCAGCTAAGGCTAGAAAGCCACTCCTTTTTGATGTATTTTACACAGTAATTCCCTTCATACACGGCTTCAACTGATTTGGCATAGATTTACATCTTTACAGGACAGCCCTTCATGCATTGTATGCCAAATTGAACAGTTCCAAAGTTGTAAGCCTGGCCCATCTTTCCTCATTAAGGAAGTTATTAGTCTCTGCTTGTCATTTTCTACAGCTGTTGAGTGCATTACAATATGAAACTGTAACCATAGGGGGTGGGGTTGATGCAGTGCTGTGAGCGAGGGATTGGACATGCTGGGATTTTTCTCAACTGTGCAAAAAGCTGATAAATTGCATCTGGGAAAAACCAAAAGGGAAAGTTCAGCTGTGTCACCATGCTGCTCAAGGAAAATGTGAAGGGTTACGGGCTACTTCAGATTCATGCGATTTTATTAATATTATTATTAATATTTATTTATTCTCATTCTTTCTGATTAACATTCATGTTAATCTTCAAAAAAGGCACAGGAGAGCATGAATTTCTGAGCACGCCCACAGAACAGGTTACTGATTCTTATAGGCAAAAGAAAAAGAAAAACTCAAGCAAAGCCACAATGAAGTCTTCTGTGTTTGTCAACATGAATTCAGTTTCTTATAGTTTTAACCCAGAAGTTTATGATTGAGTGTTTAAATTTATGGCCGATTCTCAAATCCATTTCAACTGCATTTGCCAAACAATTACTTGGTTATATGTGCAATATATATATATATATATATATATATATATATATATATATATATATATATATATATATATACATACATACAGTATGTACATAATTTAATTGATTTATTGATAGATCATAACTGTAATGATTATATTCTGTAAATGCAAATAATTCTGTAAATGAAAAAAAAAAAACTTGTAATTTTTAATAAAATGCCCGTCACACTTGCAGACATGCTGTCTGAGAGGATATTGCAGTGCAGAGCTTGTTGTGCAATTAGAAAGTTTAAAGCACTGCCTTTTATAGCTCTTTACATAACTAAGTGCCCTAATGCACTTGTAATAAACTCTACACTCTTGCCGCTCCAAAACTTTTTTTTTTTTTTTTGTTTTAACAGAAAAGCTTTCTATCCATATCCTGTTTAAATGCAAATTAAAACAGACACAGCATGGAACACTTGGGGACTGGAAGATAGGATTGTGACACAGCCCATTTTATACATGAGAGGAGTTGAGATTTGAATAACTATAGCGAAGAGGGCACAAAGTCGTATCTCTGAGAAATGAAGAAGCAGCGAGTATTAATCGTCTTAATACAATCACCACTCCACTGAGACCAAGGGCCTCTGGGATTTCTGTCTTCCTTTAGGTAGCATTTACTTCTTTTCTTTTTGTCTTGCGAGTGGCATGGTAGCTTGACACACAACCATTCCTGCTATGTAAACAGATGACCCTGTTTGCATCCGGATTGTAAAAATAAAGGGAAATCAGATTCAGGGATCACATATAGAGGAATGGAGCACTTAGCCAATCCGGTAACAATCAAGTATTGGGCTTCTAGCAGTTTTATTTTGCACTTGTGCTTGTATTGATTTTTAGAAAAAGCAAAGAACCACTGTTTAAAAAATCTTGTCCAATACTCATCGTGTAGCAGAGGTGAAGTGCTGTAAAATCCATACTTACAGCATTCTTCATCCACTTTAGCATTAAATGAAAGGGTGCCAGTCTGAAACGCAAGCTGGAAATGCAAAAAAGTTATCTCACATTAGTTCATCATTTTAATTCCCCTCCCAATGCACCAACACCACACATTTCAGCCTTCTATATTTTTTACCTGTAAATTTGTTTCTGCATGTTTTTTTTTTTTGCCCTCTGTTACAGACAGTAATACTGCAGGTTTAGCTTCTGTTGCCAACTGTGAGGAAGGAAAAGCTACCACTATATAAATCTGTGGCATACTTTGTATGTGCTTAAATATAACAAATAAAAAGAAAGCATTTGCTAGAGAAAAACTCAATGATGTAAAACAAACAAACAAACAAAAAAATCACAATATTTCTACCTAATGTTCCTTGTGTTTCTTTCTACTGTACCTAATTCATATTGTAAATAGTAAAATAGTTATTTCTAATGCTGCTTATTGAGACAGTTTCAATTGCATTTTTTTTCTGCTGTTTTTTTTTAGGTCTTTTTGGATATGCAGGTATCCATTTTTTAAAGCAAAACACTGATCGGTTTTTAGATTTTAAAAATGGTTCTAATTATACAATTGAGATCGATATCTGAATCTTCTGGGGGAAGCAAAAAAGAAAACCACATAAGGTATATAAGTAAATGCAATAACAAATACTAGATTATTTTTTCCCTATCCCATATAAATAGGTACCCGTATAGTTACATATCTGCATGATTAATATTATAAATAATCCTTCCTGTTTAACTGTGGATACAGCCATCTAATTCCTCCTCACTGCAGCCTGCTGAATAATGTTCCGTTAACATACTGAATTACATACCGCTTTGTAGCTTTCCATATACTTAAAGAAAAATGGAAAAATTTACTATTATGGCTTCCGGTAGACACTTGCGATTTCATTTTGTAGTTTCTTTGATTACATGAAGTTAAATAAAAGATCTAAATTATGTTCGTATCGTTTTCCTTTTTATTCGGTCTCAATCCTAAAATTGCAGGTGATGCAAAACTTTGGACTTGGATATAGATATTAAATTCCCTGAACGACCAGTACCGGAGCTGAGCACAAGAACTCGATTAAGAATTCCAATAACCCCGAACGTTTCAGTGTTTTGCTTCGAAGAACGAATACCACATACTGGTGACAAGCAAACAAAACCACTACTATAGACAGAGATGTGACTGCATCTGTGCTTCTGTCCTCTGTATCAAAAAATAAAAAAAAAGAATGTTCGGGATGATAAGGTTCTGTAAATCCCAAAAGACTGGCTCTCTAACCAGCCGTTTCAGGAGGTGGTATATCTAACATTTAGTAGACTGGAGTACGAGCTTGGCTTGAGGACGCTGAAATTGGCTGTTTTATTGCTGATTGGCTGTTGCACCAGATATAAGATAAGGATGCCATCGAGTTGCATTACTGACAAGTACTGCAGCTATCTGTAGCTTACACTGGACTCAATGATTTGTGAAACTGAATTTACCACAAAAAATCCAAAAGGAAAGTTAAGAAATTGAATATGAATGAAAGGCTCTACAGTGCTGCCTAATTATTTCACAATACAATAGTTCTTGAATGCAGTTCATTTCTGGTTAGGCCACTTTTAGACATTAAATGATACTGTCCATGTACTAATTTCGCTGGTTTCAGTATTTCACGGTTTTTGGGTGTGCATTTCCAAATAAAAACGAGGGAGCACTGTATATCTATAGGAAAGTCACATTTCATTACTCTCTCATGACTTGTAGTTCTGGAAATATCTTTCTGCCTATTTTCTTCCCACTTTGGGGAGGTATTCAAATGTACAGCTTTAAAAGAACGATATTTCTGCCTAAAGGTTATGACATTTTGCATTTATCTTCCCATACGAAGTCGATTAAAAAAATATAAATATTAAGCCTTTCAAAAAATAAAAGGATGTAGTTACAGTGAGGCACTCTGTTGGACAGACCCAAGTAAATGGCATTCACATATATCACGTAGCTTAGTATTCACAGTACTGTAGTGCTCCACTATTAAAAATAAATATCTATATATATATATATATATTTGGATAGATAGAAATATTAAAACACACATTCATCACTGTGTCATGAGATATACCTCTCTCCCTGACTCCTGGTGTTGCGCGTAACTTGTTTCTGAAAAGCTGTTGTTGTATGTTTTATAATCTCTTTTGTAAGTATGTTAAAATGAATTAAAGTATTTCGCTGGATTTGCTTCAGTTTACGAAAAAAGAAAAAGAACACATGTCATAATGTACAGAGAAAGTTGTTTGTGTTTAAAAAAAAAATGACGTGGCTGTGCAATTTATGTACATTTGCAGCTAGAATTATTAAAGTTTTATTTAGCTATTTTAAGTTTCTGCTTTGTGCCATTTCTCCTGTTTTCTGAAAAAAAATATCTGCACCACCAGTACACTGTTACACACATCTCCTCAGCATGAATAAACAATCTTGAAACGTGATATTGGTTAGCCTAGCCTGGATCAAACCTGTTCATGAATATTAAGCTCCACTGGGCTGCTGTTGCTATTTGGCCTTAATCTCCTCTATAGCAAGGTACCTAGCAGCTTGCTCATGGTTGTCATAGATGGTTTAATCTCACCTTGAAAAGATTATTCTGCATTCTTTAGTAGCTGCCATTTCATATGGTACTTACATCATAGGCAAATCTCAAAGCTACGCTGCCCTTTTATGAACAAGTGCTCTTTTTAAATATACACAGCTCCCAACAAAAGCAATGACCCCCTGCAAGAGCAATGCAAAAGCCCTTTTTCTACGTATTAATGTGGTACTCAATTAAAGAAGCTTAATACAAAATGTCTCGACGCCTTTGCTCTGCAGAATAAGATGGGGAAATGGACGGTTGATATGCAGGCTGAAGCATATTTTGAAGAGGGCTATGCCCCAGTCCGAGCTGTCATTAGATTGCCTTGTGTCCCAAGCAGTTGGCTGCTACAGCCCCTCAGCAGGTAGAGAAGTGTTCGACTACTGTGGTGAAGTCAATGCCCTTGTTCTACCCCCATAGACTACCTTGAATGAATAGATATCACAACACATCACAAAACCAGACAAGTGGATCCCCCTATTTTTAAAAGAGAATCGAAATGTTTCCCCATCAATGGAAACCCATGTTTCCTGCACATAAGTTAAAGCATCACCACAACCTAACATCATCCACATATTCCCAAGCAGGTCCAATTTATTAAAAAGGAGCTAATAATTGTTTGCAAAAAATGCAACTACAGCAATGAGATCAGCACACTCTTTAGCAAAAAAACAACAACATTGAGTCGTCGTCTTCACCGGCTTCAGTATTGTTTTGAAAAATTAATGTTGCATTTAAATAATGAATGAATCAAATCTGTTCCCCTTTGAAAAGGAAATCCATGAATGTTTTATCACTTATACAAAAGAGACACTTTAATATATGGATTTCTCTTTTAATGTCATTAAATTTGGATTTATATTGACTCTTTTTCTTCACCAAGGCAGTTCTTCAAGAACCATTCAGCAAAGAAGTGCATTCTGAAGCCAATTAGTTGTCTCCCTAGCCTTCTCACATCTTATGCATAAATAATAACATTGCCTCTAAAGGGCATGATCTGCATATTAAAGTTACACAGTTACGATAAAGAAATGGCACTAATACAGACTCTTCATTTACCCATACACTGGAGCAACGTGAAGTTTACAGCTTTGCAGTCCTAAAACTCGGAACTTCTTGCAAAACTTACTTTCAACACTTTGAAATGCGAGAGGACATTACTTTCACTTGGGGCTTTAGTTTTAAAGCTGCAACCTGACATACACCACACTGTACAGGTCATTTTGAATTATTGGAAATGGTGTGGTCCTATATACACAGCTTAATCTGGTGTTATTTAAAGAATCTGTTTAAGTCTGCTTTTATATAGAAACTTTAAAATTTATAAAGTTAATAAAGTTTGCTGCTCATGACACTTGTTCCAGATGTTTGTTGCTGCACAATCCCTATGCAGTCATGTATAAAGATTTTGAATAAATAAACCTGAGAAAGCAAGGTAAAAAAAAACTATACTGAACACCTGCCTTTGTTTGGCATCCATATTTCACTTTTTTCACACACAGAACTACGGGAGATATCATTCATCAATTAAACACTATGTGGAATTACCACCTGTGCCTCATTTAACTGCACTGTAATGAGCTCCTGTGAGAGGCACAGACTGGAGCTGTCTGAAGATATAAGGTATCAGCTGGCTCCAAGACTAAACATTCAACAGCCAAAAGACCCATCGCTGTTCCAGAAAATGCTAATGTTGGAGAGCACAGATAATAGAAATATCAGAACGCATTAATCCTTTTAACAGCCTGGTATCACTACTGTCAGTGTCTTCGAATGAAAAGGCTAACGTTCTAAATCGGCATACCCTATGTACCTTACCATGTTTAATAGTTATCATTCCTCTCCTAGACCTCTATACGTCTCTCCTGTTTCTAGTGGTGGGATGTATTATTTTACATCACTAGGGATGCATATCCCCAGCATCGGGAATAAAGGAGGAGAAGGCACTATATATGCGAGTACACATGGCACACTTTAGAATTTTGCTTGCGTATCTAGAAAACTGCTTTTCACGTGAGAGTATCAAAATGTAGGGTATAAAGTATCACGGCCGACAGTCAGACTTTTCTTACATGTGCATACAGTGGATGCAGGTTATGGTGATCTACATTTATATCTTGCTGAAGTTTGATAAGGTTTTAAAGTCTTTTCACAATGGCAAGCTGATGCTGGAAAGAGCTGGCAGATGCAGAACATTATCAGGAGCCAGGGCTGACAGACAGATCTAATGTAGCAGCAAAAGAAAAGCTACAAATGATACCCACTAGGTACTCCACCTGGGTAGAATAATTAATAATCACCCACCTTGCTTCTGCAGCAAAACTGTCGAGAGCTGACCGGTGTTCTTCATGGCTTTGACTTGAAAACTCTCTTACAGAATTTGATCAAACTTTCCATTCACTACATCAGTTTAAATAAACTGGACAAATTATCTATGAAGATCATACCACAGGACGCCATGCATTTGGTTTAGGGCATATACGTTTTTAGAAATGTGTTATTTTTAACTTTTGCAGAGGCTATGTTCTGTAAATAACTGCATGTAAAAAGATAGCACCTGGGTTGCTCATTTGAGGATGTGTTTGGCTTGGACACTGGTCTTCAATTCTGGGATCTGGTTCCAATCCAGTCAGGGCAACCTGACCTATAAACCGAACCATGCGGTCATAATGAAAAGCATGGTGATAACAGCTGTAGAAGCCAAACTTCAGTATGAAATTCTATGACTGTGTGTGTGAAGTATTATTTAAAGAAATTGAACTATCAAAAACATAAAACAAAGACTACACAAGGCCTTTTTAGTTTGGTATCGATTAGGTGAACATAAGGCACATGTTAAACTACCTGTAGGCACGCCACTGTTACAACAAGAAAAGTTCCAAATTAATTACATGTGGGTTTAACTGAAGAAAAAACATACAAATTAGGGGAAGTGTTTTGTTAAGTTAAAACAACAAAAATATGCAAACGCCGGGGTTTCCGTCTCATTCGAGGCCTGCTTATCACGCTTTGTCAAATTAATGTCAATTTATTCTGTTTGTAACCGCGCCCGTATGTCCACTCAAAGAAGCGGTGTATTAAAACGTATAGCACTGCACTAAATATATTGTAATTAAATAATGTGCATCTACTTACCGTTATGCGTGGAACGTCTCGCGAATAAATCGTCATTTTTGGTGGAACTGTGTCACCTCAGCTCACCTATCGCGATACACCACCGGACAGGATACACTGGTACAGGTGTCGGACACCCCTTTTGTAACTTGATCCTTTTTTATAAATATTAGGTTTCAAGAGTAGACGGTAATTCAATGTAAACTACACAGTATGCACAATAATGCACAACCATACAGGGCTGCATTACTAATGTTAATGTGTTAATGTTTCGATTCTAGAGAGCATATATAAAACACAATCTGTGTGCAAATGCCATCATCTTCACGCCAGACCTTCTGTGGGGAACAGTTCAGTGGTATGCAAATTGATACTAGGACGAGGATGAGTTCAGCGCCAAACAACAGTTTGTTTTCATGATGTTGAGCTAATTATATCCTTAAAGGATTCCTACAATGTTTATCCTGGGAGGGAGAAACTAATTAGTCACTGAAAATGTATGAGGGGGGGGGGGGAAAGTGTAATTACACAAATCGTGTGGTGCAATCAATGAAATTATTAAATAGGGACAACAAAGGCTCTCAATTGCTTACTAAGTATTTATTGCAGAAAGAAAAATCATTGAGAGCAAATATGAACCCATTTTATGAACAATAAAGTATTAAATATTATGATATGGGCGAGCTGGCGTTTGGATAGTGTAATTAGGTCGACCCACGTCGTGATGTCATAACTACCATAGGGAATAACGAGGACTGGGTGGGCTTGACTGAGGCTTTAAAGCCATGGATGCAGTTTGCTCGAGGAATGCTGGGCAAGGTGCGGAGGCTTGTATTGCTGCAGCTTGTGCCATCCCGGCACTATCGATAAATAAATAGAAAAGGCGTCTGTCTCTTGTGCTGCCAATCTAGTTCATGTTTCACCATCACTGATCCAGCTCTCTGTCGGCAAGCATCTGCAACAGCTGGAGAACAAGTTTGGATCCCCTCCTTCCCATCTCTCTGTCAGGAAGTGGGGAGAGTATGTCTCCCATGTAAGTCGCTGCTTGACAAGGCAAGTTAACTTGTTCTGAATAGATGGACCAGGTAGGCACATTGCTAAACAGTTGCTTTTGTCAACCCCTGCTGAAAATGTTAGTTCTGGAGCACACATTTCTGACTTCTTGCTGGTTACCCAGAACATGGTTAAAGCAGGTAGAGTCATTTGATGTTGAATTTCACTCTAGACACTGTTCAACCGACTGGGCGCTTGGTCCATAGGCACCTGATACTGTTTCCAGTTTTGATTGACATCCCTCAGCCAGCTGACTGCCAGCCTTGTAAAATTAACCCTTTTATCAGCTATGTCTGGAAAAACAAACAGCAGGAAAATAAGCTGAATAAAATATTAAAAATTCAACAAATAGCTGTGCTGTTTAATAATTCATGTCACTTTTTTTTATCAGAAACCTCAAGGAGCTATATGACAGATTTGTATTATATAACATGGATAACTTTAGGTTTGACAGGGCATAACCTTTGTTAGTTGTCATTTAAAAGTGTTGAAAAAGCTTTTAAATGCGGTGTTGGTCTCCGCCAGAATATGTGATACCTCAATTAACATTTGAAGACATTTTAAGCTGAATAACGTGTAGTGTTCTGTCATGGTACTTCATCTCTGCCTTATAATTATCATCAAAATCCTGACGGGGTATTTGCACAATCAAGTTGACTCTCCCTCTCTGGTTCATTATTAATCTTCCTCATGCTGTGCTGTCAGTGTGTTCCGAAACATATTACCTGATCACTGACGTCACAGGAAACCGAATATATATATATATATATATCGGAGAAAAATAAACATTTAGCTGAAATGTTTTTCTTTTTGAATTGATGGAACGGTACTGTTAGAGGCCCCCACTGGCTCATCCAATAAGAACACTCCTGCTCATTTGATGATCTTGGATGGGGGTCCACAGGGAGTGCTGCCTTGACCTCTGCACTCTCGTGGGTTAGTGGGGAAAGTTAGTTAGCCTTCTAATGTCCTGCATAAGCAAGATTAAAAGGACTGAGAATCTTGGTTGGGGGTTGATCAGTGAGTCAACATTTGAATCGGACAATTCAAAATTGAGTTTAATATTTAAAATACTACATGAGAAACTTTTAATGTATTTTAAACAATCTGGTTAGAGGGAGAGCTCTTATTGGCAAATGGGGTTACCTCTTTAATTAAAACACAACGATTGCCCTATTGTGGCTGGAGGCCAATTAGAATCAGTTACAAATGAAATGTAGTACACTTCATTTGTAGCCTGTCGTGAAAGGAAAGGGCTGTATTGAATAATGCACTCTGTTCTACATTTCTCTACTGACCTAGTTGTTGTTCCATTGTAATCCCCCTGTGGTGTGAAATTTTAGCGAGGGAAGACCAGCTTTTTTGGGGTGTAAAAATAGTTTTCTTGCAGGAAAACCGAGTGCCGTCTGAATGAAGTCACCAGAAGACAAGCCTGCCTGAGCACTGAAGGAAGCGCCTTGGGTGATGGTCCGATCTATTTAAGCCATCAGTTGTCTTAGAAGCTTTGCAGCTGGTGGGATTTCAGAGTGCCTTTTGTACGTCAGAGGCATACTTTATTCCAGAATTAAGGAAACCCGCAAGTACTTTTTTGCAGGGCAGCAAATCTTTACAGAATGTACTGCACTCTCCTTATAGTTTTTTTGCCTGGTCATACCCTTTTAAGGAATTCCATTCTCCACCGTATTATGCACGCGTTATTAATATTGCTGAGCCTGTAAAGTTTAGATGAACCAATAGTATTGGACTTTTAAGACCGACAAATGCAACATCGAGCCACCAGATGGCGCTATGCAAATAAATCTGAAATAATATAAACCTGAAATAAAGACAAATAAAATCAATGTTCATTCCTACTACAGCAGAGGCTGTGTAGATCTCCCAGGCTGCAAGCTCTCTCCATCGTACAATATCTGTCAACAGGACGCATACTAAATTAAATCTGGCAATTGTGATCCCAGAATATTTTATATTAAAGGCTACTAAAGTCATTCGCAGATCAAGCAGACAGCACCATGCTGCACTGTTGTGTATAGGAATAACGTATGTAAAATGTAATTTGATTATATTATTATTTATTTCTTAGCAGACATCCTTATCCAGGGCGACTTACAATTGTTACAAGATATCACATTATTTATTTTTACATACAATTACATTATTTTTCACACATTATTTTTACATACAATTACCAATTTATGCAGTTGGGTTTTTACTGGAGCAGTCTAGGTAAAGTACCTTGCTTAAGGGTCCAGCAGCAGTTCCCCCATCTGGGATTGAACCCACAGCCCGCCGGTCAAGAGTCCTAACCACTACTCCACACTGCTGCCCATGATTAGGGTATAACTTTATATGATTAAGGTATAACTTTAGTGACTGTGAATATTAACCTTAAGAGAATGTATTTGACAACATTAAAGGCGTATTTATTATTTTTGTTGGGTTTAATAGATAAACACTTTGTTTTATTTACAGTGTCCTGTAATCACGTTCAGGTTTACACAAAATATACCTAATTGCCTTAATTTGAAATGCAGTTTTACAAGTTATACTATCCACATGGCCGTATAAGGTTCTTAAATGGAAAAAATAAAGAAAACTGTATGGGGCACTTCACCTTTAACATGTTTTTTTTTTTTGCATAGCACACAGTGCCACCTGGTGGGCAAATATTGAATTTTCTACATAACCGTATTTAGTACATGATAGCTGTTCTTGTAACTTCTCCTAACGCACTGTAAAAGACAGGGCTTTTGAGTTATTGTGTGCCAAAGCCTCTGTGCGGCTCATCTAACACTTTGCACTTCTGCTTGCAGACATGCTGCGACAGCGTATTGCTTTGATCATCGTCATGATCGAAGACATGCCGCTTGCGTATATTTGATAGAACTGAAGCTCACACATTAAAAACACGGTTTAAAGAAATCTGAGAAGCCTTTATTGAAAGGGTGAAGGATTCATAGCACATTTCATTAAACAGATCATAAAGAATTCTGATGCCTAAAGTGACACTAATCATTCTCCTCTAAGTGGTTGCCCTTGCAGAGCACAATGGTTCATTTCCCAAATTCAATACATATGGCAGATCATTTTTCCGTAAAGTGAACAGGTTACGTATTTACTGTAATACAGTATTTTTCCTGATGCATTTCAGTGCAAAACAATAATTTCTGTAATGTATATAGACCTTTATTGTAAAATAACACATATGTTTTAGACACCATGCACTGAGTGATACAGGATATGCATAATAATTAAGGCAATATGGCCGTGCTTCTGACATGTGTTGGAGCCTATAATAGAATAATAACTGGGGCTACCTTAAGCTAACATGCTAAAAAATAAACTGTCTGTCTTACTGCTTACCAAAGGTGAGACTTTAGTACAGGTGTGAAGGAAAACAGAGAATGTCTTCTAACTTACTAAGGATACTCTATTAAGAGTTCTACAATATAAGAAGTCACCAAACAATATTCTGGGATTGCTGAATGATTGTATAATTCCAATTTTAAAAAAATATATATATATATAAAAGTACATTTTAAAAAACTAGCTTGCTCCCCTAGAATATAGAGTAGGGTGAAGCAAATTTGAAAGGTTGCGTGGCTCCAATTTAATGGATCAAAGGAAGGGCAAGGGAATCTTCAAAACACACATCAAGGCATTGTGTGAAAGACATAGCTCAGAGCACTAGTAGACATGCATATAAATTGTAATGGGTACTGGAGATCACATGGCGAAGTGGAAAAAAACTTGGGGTGCTGTCGGAGATGTGATTTAAAAAAAGGAAGGGGGAATCTATGGTGTGTGTCTGGGAAAGTGGTAATATTTTATTTATATTACAGTAGTTCTGTTAAGACCAATGAATACAAATTTAGTACTGTCGTATAGTATCTATAAATATGAATGTCAGCCAGCTGCAATGTCTTCATATCAGATGGAATTGTCATCTCGTAGCACAGGGTGCTCTGGAAGACACAAGCTGACTTTCACCCAAGGCCAGTAAGCCCACTCCTGGGCAAGGCTGATCAGCACAAGTGGTAGCCATAACACCAGAGCTTTGGTCAATACCAACTTTCGTGCTTCACACAGTTTGTGTATAAATAATGGAAAAACGTTTTACTCTATAGTACTGTGTATTACCGCAGAGCAACAGAACCCGACAAGTCTGCAGGATTCTACCACCGTTAATGCAGTGCCATCCCACGGAGGTAAGCTTTGAGACACGTGGTTTGCATATCATTCTTAGCAAATGCAATAGGTTTCACAGCTCTGCGCTGAATCAGCTTTTCAGAGCAGCAGCACAAAGAAGCCAACACTGTACAACAAATGAGAAGGAAGGAAGCCCACAGTCAAATTGCAGTACATGGAAACCTGAACTGCATACAGTGCCATCAATCGCTGCCTTCATACACCTTATTATCTCCCAGCACGATGGATTTGGAGAAGTCCCTATGCCACGCTGTCCAGTTTTGCATGGGGAAGCACTTGTACAATTATGATGAAACGTTAGCACAAGATATGAATCAGAATCTAGGAAGTCCTTCTGTCTTTCAGTACCACCCCTATGTACTGTATGCCACACTTACTGTATATCTAGAGAAGCCTCTTAAAAGTGGTGATAAAACTTAGTTACAGCATTCTTTACCAGTAGTTATTGAGACTATAAGAAGCTGGGGTACTGTATATGGATGTCCATCTGTCTGTCCAGTTTTTACATGTACAGGAAGTCATGGTCATCTGCTTATTCATGGCACAGATAGCTCTCATTTTATATTTACAGCCGGGGTGGGAGTTTGTTACAAACATATTTATTAGAGCTATCAGTAAAACAAATAGAAACAGTCCATTTAATAGCTCCCATTGAATTGAGGCTTGTACTTGAAAGAAAGTAACTCACACTGATTAAGTGCTACATAAACTATGAAGCTAATACCACCTCCAGGCAAGCAAGAAGTAATAAGCAAGTCGTAAAAATAATAAAATGGCATGCTATAACTTTCCAGGCTGGTCGGGCAATGCTTTTTTTTTTTTTTTAATGTTATACATTGAAATCAAATTGGTGTTGAGTTTGTTGTTAAATCATGAGCATTGAAGTGGTCTGATTTAATAGACCAGTCATAATTAAGATCACTTCAGTCACAGTCAGAAAGCGGTGGTCCACTGGTGTGTGATTCAATATGTTAACATAACATTATTCAGCAGGTTTCATTCCTCTTTATGAAGGAAAATTGGTTAATTCTATAGGGTGATGCAAAACTGTTGGCCACAGCTGTATACTTACAACTAACCGCCTTGTAACCACACTACATTTACAAGGTCCAAGCACTGTGTTGGATAGAATCAGTACTCTCCACATCACTCAGATATAATAGTAAAAGCATTAATGGATCAGCTTGATCAAAATTCTGTCATTAACTTCTTCAAATTCCACTAGCATCGCAAAATGCAAATCTCGGCAATCACTGCATTGGCTTTCACATCCACGCAGGGTTAGGGATTAAAAAACGACGGGAAAAGGAGCCTCATTACTCTTCAGCGACCCCTACAGGTCAGAAGAGAGACGAATGGCTTGTTTCCAAGCTCGCTGTTGTAAGTTCTTTAGAAGCCTAGGCTGAGATTCGGGGGAGGGATTATGAGTGTTTGCTTCCTCCTTCAGTGACTCCCCACTATGTTATTTAAGCCTCAGGTAAACTCACCTGGCTGTTGCTGATGCAATCACAGTTGCAACCCTATCCCCTACCTCCCCAACCCCACTTTATTGCAGGCAGTGCCTGGTATTGGGGGTGGAGGGGCATGGCTTTATAGCAGTTCTGCTGACCTGGCATCGCCAGAGGCTGGGGGCTTCCTTCTCCCCTCAAGAGGCGGGACCAGAGACCAAATAATCACTAATCACCCACACTCCAAACAAGTAGTCATGATCCAGATATTGAATTAAAATCCCAAAGAGCAGAGAAAGTTTCAAGTACCAAAGAGTTAATATTGCAGCTGAACATTGATTTAATCTTGAGATTGCTTGTTATGCAGTACAGCTGGGGAGCTAAGTCTGCATAAATTTCAGGCTCTTGGTATGTTATTTAAGGACCATTGTTTTGCAGGAATCAGTGAAGTGGAAAAAAAAATGGATATTTAGCAATATCAGTATGTCACCCGGAAAGAAGATGATGATAGTCAGAGAGTAAGAGTCTTCCTTCAAGGTTCTAATTAGCTGTAGAAATATCTATTTGACTTTCATTTTCAATGCCTTGGTATTACTTAGGCCTGCACAGATTTGACATCTTCTCTTTTGACGAATGTCACTGATACCCAGATGCAAGTATCTCTAACAGCGCTGTCAGTGGTGCTGTCTCAACCTCCAAGCCAATCTGCAGCCGGTGAAAAATCCTTCTGTGAGCAATTCTAGGATTCTGAAATGAACGTTCTTTGCTATTTCAACTTGAATGATGTATTGGTTTTACTTAAGTTGTGTAGCCGAAGTAAATCACAAAATGCCATTTCCATCGTTTTATTAAGATTTGTCCACAATTTCAAAAAAGGTAAAAGGTTAAACTAAAAAAAAAACACAACAACTTTGATTTGATTACTCCATTCTCTGAACTAATGTAAGTTCAATGCAATTAAGTTACTTGTCTGAAACTTGATGATTTACAGTTGTTCTTGTTTCCAGCTTGGCTACACTAAAGCTTAGCTAGCTTGTCAGCTGCTAAAACAGCTTTTTTATTACGATGTACAGTATGTCCACAGGCCTTCTCTGTCCTACTTGAAAAATCTAATAATATCATGAACTAAAAAAAGACTAAGAAGATCGAACACCTGGTGAGTATAAAATACTGCACTGATCATAAAACAAACTAGACATTTTTCTTAAAGGTTATATTAGTGTTGTATTTTATTTATTTTTTTTGTGAGGTTTACAAATGTAATTTAAGTTCCTCGGGTAAAACTGATAATACACTTTTAATGTTAACCCTGACACTGCCCCTAGCCAACTTAATCAGCACACATTCTGCCACTAAGGTTCCACAGATGTTTAACTTTTAAATGGAGTGGGTGATGCCGTTAGGATCCTTGCCGTAGTTACAACACATGACCACCAAGTGGCACTGTGTCCTAAATTAGAATTCAAAGAAACTGTAGATTCATATTTGACTGCCAATGGCACTAGATACCATCCACAATATCACATTAGAAGTCATGGTAAAAAAAATAAAATAAAAAAAATAATAAAAACATTAGTCAAATAATTTAAATGGTGAAATCTCCTTTCTCAATTGAATGCCAGGGAGAGGATTGTTTATTTTGCCGTGGAATTCATGCCCCTAATTTGCTATTTTAGAAACCTGGAAAGTTTGGCTTTTCATATTTTTTTTTTCCCAACCAACAAATAAAGAAAGTACTAATATTGACAGCAAAATATGCTCCTTTTAGTTTGTTGAAATTGACCCATTGCGACTAATGTCACCTTTTATGGTGTTATTGTTTACCTTTGATACCAAAAATACTTTATATTGTACATAGCAGTTGGTGCCACCCGATGGGAAAATGTTGCACAGTAATTTTATTACAGAGAATGTAAACATTGCCTTTTAACAGGTTTCATTTACAGGGTGTAATAAAATAAAAACAAGAACAAATAAAAACTTAAATCAATGCACCATCATTCAGCCATAACCGAATGATTCAAACTACATGTCTTGGTGGAGGTGGAGGATGAAAAAGAATCCGGACAGCTTGATTGTCATTTTCTGGAGAGTGTAATATGTTTTCTCTGGCATGGCAGCTCAGCAGTGCAGCAGCTTAGAGTGTTGAAGCACCAGGGGTATTTGAAGAAACGAAGAACTTGACTTATATAAAAAAAAAAAGAACAAAAAGAGGAATGGAATCAAGGGACCCCAATCTACAGCCTGCAAATCAGAGATAAATTCCCACAGGACTGCCTGAGTGAGGATTAATCAAAACATGACAGAAACTGCTAGCTGTTGGCTGAAGACACGTTGCCAATTGTATGAAAAAGTACGACACGCTACAGACAACAAAGCTACCATTTTTCAGTGGGAGAACGTCCCAGAACACATTATATTGACAAAAGGGGAAAGCAACACCCACAACTTCAGCTGTTTTGACGTGTGACAGTAACTCAGGCAGAGCCTTTGTGTCTCAGGTGTTCATCAGTCTTCTGCTCGCTGCCTCCACCAGCAGTAGGGTTGACAACAGTGGCTATTAGTTTTGTGAACCATGTGGCACTCAGGGCATACAAGTCCACTGCTTAATTTACCATGACCAGGAAAACTAGATCGATTTATGAATGCCATACAGACAGCCAGTTTTTTTTGGAAGCTAATAATGCTAAGCAGTACTTCAGATGGACCAGGAAAACTAGATCGATTTATGAATGCCATACAGACAGCCAGGTTTTTTTGGAAGCTAATAATGCTAAGCAGTACTTCAGATTTCTGTACTACTGTGCTTCTGTACCGGATACAAAATGCCAATCAATTCATATAACAAATAAGGCTGAAATCAAACTCTTCAGGTATCAAAACATGTATTAAGAGAATACAGTTCATGACTATACTGATTGTACTGGACAGTGCACAAATCAGGTATCCTAACCAGATCTGGTAGTATCATAGTGGAACAATTAAACAGACTTAATGCCTTGTATCAGCAAGGCAGTGGTTAAGTCCAATAAAAGCAAGGGCAAGGTTAAGCTGCATGATCATGGCTTCATATTGTCACAATTATGTACCAGATTATCTGAATGTATGTTATTTATGCTTTTATATGATGATATATAGTTTTTTGCAGTGAATGCTCCTGTCTGCAAAACAAAGTAAGCAAACAGGTTATCTTGTGACGGAAGGCCAGTGAAAGTACATCCGATATGTCATTTTGTCTGCAATACCTTTATAAGGAATGTTGTGGGAAGGCAAGGGAAGTGGCTTGTGTTCTATTTGTTTCTATATAGAATGTTCCTGGTGAAAGCTACTGTATACAGCTGCATTATCACTGCTTACATATAGAGTATATTTTTATTTTTATAAACAACCACATGCTTAGGCAGCATTTTCCTTTGCACCTCTTTTATAATGATTGGGTATACAAAATACACTGTAACAAAAGTATAATTTGAATTAGGTAAAGGTTTATATTAAAATCAAGGAATAACTGCCACTGTATTCATTAATTGTATTACTGTAACCCTCACCTTAATCAATCATAACGATGCACAATCCGCATTAACAGTTATTACATGTGTAACATGTAATTGTTCCCTGTTAATACATAACATGACCCAAAATGATACTGCAGCAACCAGTGATTAATGGTTAATGTCGTTAGTGTTGAAGACAAGGTTAATAAAATATTAGAATGCAAGATTTAAAACAAACCACTTCACTGAGATGCAGGCACCATTATGTGATACTGATTCCTTTTTAAGTCCTGTTAAAATGCTGTGCAAGCTATTTATATAACCATAATTAACAGCAAACTGACAATTTAACATCTTGTCTCTCATAACGAATTCAGAAAAAAAAGGAAGCTTGGCACCCTAACAAAAGGAAGAGAAAGGATGGGTTGAATGTGTTAATGTTACCATGTGGACCAGACTGCAGTGCCTTCATAGTCAGTTTCCAAAGTGACAAAATCATCTGGAAGACCGATAACATAACACACAGTAAACTTTGAGTTACAGTTGCATCTGCCTTGACCTGAACAAGACCTCAAACACCCCAAACACTTCTTAAATCTCATAATTAAATATATTCCAGACTACTGTGGCATTAAGAAATACAAATCTAATATAAATAAGACTTCAAAGTATTGCATATCCACACGTGGCATGGGAGATATAGTATATATATGCTGCAGCTCGCATTTTGTGTGGATTTTGGAAATTCAATAGATAAATAACAGTGTGTAACAAAAAAAAAAGAAAAAGAAAAATCCACCAATTCCTTGATCAGCTTCTCCTAATCCTAGCTGCAATCCATTGCTGATGCCAGTATGAATGCATTGTAAAACCCAGCCATGAGTGTCAACAGCAGCCTTAATGGGAGACCCTGTTTCAGCTGTTGCTGTGGTCTAGGTCTGAACCTAGATCAGTTAACGGCAGAGTTTTCTATGCAGTTTCCTTTGATAGTGGGTAGTACGGGTCGATGAAACCTGTAATCTGCAGATTTGCTGGCCGCAGCTGGGCAGTTGAAATGATGAGGCGGTGCTGGGGCAGTCGGCACTGAATGAATTCCTTCGGGCTGGCAGGAGGCTAACGCTGCCCTCCGCTTTGCTGCTCCGCACAGATCAGCCAGTGCCGTCACTTGCTCGTGAAGAGGAAGGGACTTGAATCTCCGCTGGGCCAGGTAGAAGAAGGCTTCCACAAAGGCCTGCAAGCACATCCCTGCAGGTAAAACAGAAGAACTCACGTTATCAATCCTTGAACCTCCACAGAACCAAGCAATCGCACTAAAACATCAGCAATCTGCAAATCACCCTGCAAAGTACTGCGCAGAATGATTCGCATTAGTTCTAAGTAGGTTTAAAAGAAACCGTATGAATGCAGTTAAAAAATTAGATAGTTACTGTGGCTAAGGGGTTACTGCTTTTTACAATTGACATACCATTGGCTGTTGTTCATAAATCCACAAATGTACTGATTTTCATGAAGGACAAAGAAACTGTTTTTAGTCTCAGATTAAATGGATTAGCTAAAATTATTATCTTTATCTTTTACAGTATCTTCTATACAATAAGCTTTTATTAAGTATTCTATTGCTATAATATTTGTTCTTATTTGTTTACAACACTCTAGCTGTCAAGCTCACATTGGTCCTGATATTTCATATTTGTGAACAACACAGTCTATTTTATTATTTCTTCTTCAGCTACGTTCTTTTAAATTAGCACCACTATGTTCTGAATTACAAGTGTCAGATAATGTTTTTGTGAAGTGGTGCTATACAAAAATAAAGAGAATCCCAAAAGGATAGAGAAGATGAAACACAGTATCAAAAAAAAAAAAAAAGTTTGTGTTAATTAAAAAAAAAAATAATAATGCTGTACTTTCTTGTACATCCCCAGGAGTCAGGTGACTCTTGTAAACAAATCATGTTACATATCAAGGAATTTCTTTCCTGGTTAAATATTTAAATACATACATATTCCCTGCCTATGATATGAAGCGTAATGTTAGCTTCGTGAGGGGAATCAGCAAGTAAATAAAGATCGATGATTCGGACTGTCCTCAAAGGATAATCATTCTTATATTTTTGCATAGTTTTTATGTGCACAATGAGGATACAGTACATTTCATAACTTAAGGGAATTATATAAAATGGTTGTGCTTGGTGGACTGATTTATTAGTAGTCCTTTTACTAATTTGCATCTGTGTTTCTATCCTGTAAGCTCTCACAGATTGCACTCATCGTGGGTGGCGGATACAGGGGAACTGAGCTAATTCTCTTCCTGAATACATTTTGTTGAAAGCTCTCTAGATCTTGGCGATGATTATACTGGCTCATCCAACTACATTAAAATGCATAACCCTGTTTTCTTATCAGTTAATGTAAAAAGGCTTACTGTAGAAGGATTACTTCAAGGTCTTGGCTTCCCGATAATTGTGAATGTCTGGTTCATGTTACAGTAGCACAATGATTAAAAATAAATTATTAACATTGATTGAAAAGCCAGCAGAATAGAGTGCGGCAGAAATAACTTGACCTTCTCAAAGGCTGCTGGTATCATTCTGTGGGAACAGACTTTTTCTGAACAGGATTTTTAATTTAACCAGAATACTTTCTACAAGGAGTTTTACATTTGGAATTGTATTTTTAAAATATGGGGGCACTGTGCCAACAAGTAAATCCTCTTCATATAACAACATTGGTCCTGTCCAGCCTGCTCTGTGAATTCAACCCCACAGGGACGTAATAGATCAGTCAACAACAGTACCTGGAAGCTTTCAGCACCAAACCATGTTATCAGGAATAAGCTGCTACTGTCTGTGTTTGTGAAATGACTAAAATAAACAAATGCAAATGTGTAGCTTACATTTCAATATTGATACTGTTTAAGATAAAAGATAAAATGGTAAAAATGCAAACAAAAATGTTTGTTCCCTAAACATCACATGGCTGTTATTCACCCTGGCCAGGTTCTAATGAGTAACAGTTCTTACCCAGCTCAGCTGGGTGGGGTTGTTTGGGGATGAGTACATGCACAGGGCGCTTCTCTGTATAAATATCTCAAATAACAGGACCCTATATTTAAATAGCATTAGAAGACCATAAGAGAGTTAAGCGTAACATCCATTGTGGCCATATAATATATAAAGTATATACAGTGGTGAATAGATAAATATGCCCCTCCAAAATACAGATATGATGTTAATTTTGTTTCACTTAAAGTTGAAAAAATAAATGGTCAAGAAATTAAAAAACTAAATCATAAATACATCATTTTCAGTGTGAGTTTTAATAATAACTAAAACCGCATATTAACAGAAACGGAGAACCTTCTCCAGCAGAATTTGAGAGAAACCTCTGGACCTGTGGATTTATCTAGGGAAGACAGCTGTAGCTGTACAGAATCATGCTGTTAGTCATGGCTTGGTGAAATGAGATCAATGCTGCTCTACTGAGTGACTCATCTGAGCTTTTGCTCCAATACGAAGTTTTAATAAAACAAAACCTGATATTGTCTCCAAACTAAAAATATAGATTTTATTGTGTCAACTTGGCACATAACGCTGTTCTAACTACTTCTGAAATATTACCAGTTTGTTTCTTTCTTTTATATAAAAACTAGAATTGGTGCAAAGATTGCACTGGCGCAGGAGCTCAATAAACATGGCTCTATATGGAATTCAAAGAATTGTAAAGTTATTTCCCCATGTACTTTTATCACTGATGTTTATTCATGAGCTGGAGCTAATTAGGAGCAATTTAAATGACACACAGTGTTGTTGCAAGGCAAGTAAGTGCAAACACTAAAGTTTCTTACGACGATGGATGATTCAGACCAGAAAGGAGTGGACTGCTCTTCAAAATGCCCCCCTTGGGATATAGAGAACTGGCCTGTACCTGCTCATCTTCTACCCTGCTGTATAATAGTATGCATATCATTGCAATTTGAATACTCCAGCTAGCATAGATTTTTTTTTTTGTTACAGTATGTATTCCCAATCAAGCATCCACTGAAACTGATTATAACGCTGTCCAAGTAAATGTCTGTAAGTAAAGCCTAATCCAAACATCTTAAAATGACATGTTGACAAGTTAAAAGAAATAAATGCAGTACTGGCCCAGACTTGGCACTTATGTAGCAGAGTAATGGTTTAGGAGTGAAGGAATAGGAAGCTGTGATAGCCTAATAATGGGAATTTATCAGGGACTGCTTAGGGTTTACCGGAAGACCACAAATAGGAACCTGTACAGATATGCTCATCAATATGCTTTTCCAAAACCTTAACAATCTTTTGGGCATGGTTTTTTCTATGTCTCTCTAGGAAGGGCGACATCGGGTAACATACCCATTTAACAGCCTCAAAATGATAAAAATTAGCAAGTTCTTTAATTGTAGCCCAACATTGGTTCAGATTCACATGGATTCAGCTTTTGTGATTACTTTGGACTTGATTAATTTCCCTCAATTAAATTTGTTTTAACGAATCTGAAATGATTGCTAGGTGCTGACATTCTCTAGCTCCCAGCTGTAGCAGCCACTCCAAAAGCCTGAGTGATGTCTCTTTTAATCATTTTATGTCGGAAGATTTGTCATTGCCAAAGAGTAACAGGAAAAGAAAGCTGGCATCCTATCAACCCTTATCCATGCTTTATATTTCTTTTCTTAAAGCAAAGTACAACAGAAATAAATAAACAATTAAGGAAACTACAGCAATGACTGCCACTGTACAATAGAAAACCAGAATAAAAAAGCATGAAATTGCTACAGAACTTGCAATTTTATTTTTTATATTTATACATGTAATTGCCACCTAATTACTAAATATTTGTGCCTGTCATCTTCCTCTGTCTCTACTAAGCACCTGCTACATCTACTGTAAATCAATCAATCAAATAAAGATGGAATACTAATAACATTATCTACTATACAACATTTTATTGGATGATTCTTGTGAACTGCAAGACACATCGTATAGAATATATTTCTACTGTCCCTTGACCTTAACGTTTAAAGCTTGTGAGGGCTCACTGCTAGAAAGGAAAACTGACTAAACTGAAACTGGCATCAAGGTGACAAACCAATACAGTAGTGTGCAAATGTATTGGAACACTTCAAGATTTATCATTTCTATCCTTTATATACCTACCTGCATGAAAACCTCGGGGTGTGAGAATTTACATTTTCGATGTGTGATCAGTGACCTAGAAACAACAGGCAATCATGTGTGAAAAAATTTCTAAAAAGTGGCATGCACTTTACCATTTGTGGCGATGTGTTCCTTTTCTCTTACTATTTGAAATTACTTGCACGTGTGGCCTATTAAAGTCATCAATTAAAATTTGACAATCACTAATTTGTCTATTTTGACATTTTTCCAAGATTTTCAGTTACAGTGGGTTGATTTCATATGCACAACAAATCAAAACAACAGAAGCAATGGGGTGTTCTAATAAATGTACATATTTGCACAGGATGTGTGGAAGGGCACATAAATGCTTTTAAAACAAAGGATGTGTTTCATTTTTCATTCTGTAGCGTCAAATCTTAAGAAACATATTACTACAGGGAATGTCTTTTTTATTATGTTTTTTTGTGTGTGTGTTAATGTAGTGCCAGGAGGGAAGGATTAATAACATAAGAGACATCTAACATCATTCATTTTCTGCCACATGCTGTGAACAGTACCAAAGCACAACACCAGGCTTTTCTACTCTATTAAGCCAAAACTTCCGTCCTGAACTAAAAGGAAAACCCTTCCAAAAGGTGCCACATAAGCTTCCGTGCCAGCAAGACATCTGAGGATAGAAGCTAGAGACGGTCTGATCTCATTCCGCTTCACACTGGTGGAACGCTAACATCAGCATGAGCTTTCCCAACTAGTCAGGATGTTTCATGTTAAAAAGAATGAAATACTTTGCCTGTCTTTATTTTTTGGGTCACTTCTCCGATGAGCAAATTCGTCTCGGGGGAAGCTTATACAAAGATGTCTGAAGAGCTGACATGTTTTAATTGCATTTCTCTTTGTCGGAAACCCTGGAGGTACAGAATATACCAGATTCAAATCAGTGGTTTTAGCGAGGGATGTTACCTAGAGCACTTTACTGTCTGGAATGAAGTGCTAGGAATTCAATAAAGCACTACAGAAAGAAAGGGAACAAAAAACAGAAAAATAAAAGCAGAGCAATACAAGGTTATAATAATAGGACTCCCGCTTCAGGTTTCGCAATGATGAGTAGGATCTGAATAAACCACACTCTATAGGTAGCAAGTAACTCACATAGCATATGACGGAATGGAAATATTTTCTCCAGACTTACAATAAACAGGATTTCTTTCAAATGTGTTTAGGGTTTTTAAGCTTTTTAAATACCAGGCATCACATTTATTTCAAGGAGATTATACTCCTAATTATAAACCTGTATTTTAAATACTTAAAAAAAATAAAAAATAAAAAATCTTCCTCAACACACTGATTTTCATTTAATCCCATTACATTTTTCTGCCTGAACCAAAAGGTAATTAAAAGGTTAGCATGATTATTTTTTTAGTTTAGCAATGGAGCAGCCAATTCGTGTCCAAATGATCAGTTTTCCGATTTCAGAGCCTGCACTTTGCACTGCCATGGTTTAAGGTTTACTGTGCAGTGTATTTATTTATAAGGCACATATCTGCCTAGTCTCAAGATGATGGGCTGTTCTTCTCTTCAAGCTCAACAACAGTAATATGCACGAAACACTTGCAACCAGTACAACAGAGTGGAGCACCTGGTGAATTTTGTTCCTGCCTGTGTGTATGCAAAATGTTATAAAGCTAAAGAAAAAGTACTCTTCTCTAGTAACTGAAAGTAGATTCTGCATCAACACATCGGCTGGAATTAAGCTCAGCTGGTTACAACTAGAGAGCTAGTACAAGTTTAGGCCATCCTCAGATACAGCCACTTTTGATTGACTTTCTCCATTAGGATGTAAAGAAAGCAATTTCAGTCTCTTGTTCCACTCATTTCTTAAGCAGGAACCTTGTGAAGGATAAGAAAGCAACTGTACCAATAAAATCAGTGACATCAAAATGACCTTCTGCTGCAGTATTTACATTTTTACTCCGACATGGATTGATTTGTTAAAAAAAACATATAAACTCCTAGATGTCAAAGTGTTTTACCAGATTCCCGTTGCTCTGCTCCCATGCCGTTCCACCTCCTTGTGATGTCAATGTACAGAATATCCACAGATGCCATGGACAGGTTGCTGTTACAAAGCTTACAGTTCCTGAAAGGTACAAACGCACAGCTTCAAAGAGTGAAGGATGAATTACGAACATACTTACAGTCTGAATACATAAAGCTGCCACTAAAGTATCTGCCGTACTGTACGGGATACCACAGGATGGAACACTCACCAGAGTCCCATTTCTGCACCACAAAACCAGGCTGTAAAAGTCTTGTTCCAAAATTAAATTGATACTGTTGTCAGCTCCACTGTCTATGATGAAATAATATGAACACAGGGCTGTATGTCCAAATGAATTATGACTGACATCAAAAAATGTCCCTCAGATACTTATAATGGTAACCATTTCATTGCTTTTCCATTCTTTTTCTGCAGTCCAAGTTTTGACCTCTCTCTATTGTGCATGGGTGGGCCACTTCCACCATCAAAAAAAAAAAAAATTGCAAGGACAGATTTCTGCCAGCAAGCTGTGATTCTCAGGGCAGCTGACAAGAGTTCGAATACAAATCATTTGGATTTTGCGAAGTTGCTGATGGAAACAAATAGGATGGATTGAAAATTACTTTCAAAGCAAAACAGCATTTGACCACAATACTTTTCTGATCCACTATGTTAAATAATAAAAGCCTGACATGTGTCTATGACATCCAGCCCCACACTTATTGCCCCTGCTTCACTTTGACAGTACAGTATCCAAACAAATTAACTTCCCAGTCTGAAACACTGATAGTGATGTTACCTTATGAAAGTGCGAAATCCAGTAGGGCCAAGCCTCATTGTCCCTTTCACTCCAAGGAACCTCATGAACAGCTCTGCAATCCGATCAATGACGCGCAGGTAGTTGAACTGCTTGGCATACTTTGGGAACACTTGCTTCAAACAGAGGGAGGGGAGATTGTTCTCCTTCACTCCACTGTCCTGATCTGACTTGTCCGAGGACCCAGCATCCGATATGTCTTCTTGCATTTCTGATGCAATCCCAGCCAAACGTAACCTGTTATCGGAAGGTACCATTCAGCATGACCAGCATGTAAACACTAGACGACATGGATCATTCAAAACTAAGCAAATAGTTTCCTAGCCTTCAACAGACATTTTAAAATTTTGCAAAGGAAATTTTCTGAGGTATGGTCATGCCAAATCACAATTGGATGAGTAGTTCTCAAAATAAAATAAAAAGGTTTAATGCAAAAATGTCATTGTGACTATCCTATGTACTGCATCATTACCCGCATGCTTAAACTATATCCCTGTATATGTTTACTGTGTGCATAGTTATCACTGCACTGCACAACAGGCATAAAACAGATTGTTCTTTAACAATGAAGCCAAATTAAAAATATGCAGACTTTCACATTAGCAGTTGTAACTTGAATCAAACTGTCTCGAAGAGATACTAATCCGGTCAGAAGCTGGCGAAGGGGGTTGGAAAGGTTGGCCCAATTAACACAATATCGTATTAATAACAATCTGCTCCAAAGACATCCATGCAGGTAGGCCAGCGCATCACAACTGTTTCGATTCACTAATAGATTGAACTGGCTAGCAGATGTCTTTCTTGGGAACCTCTCAGGATTCTTCACCTTAAGTGTCGCCGTCTTACAGTTTCTCAGGGTATAGAATTAAGCGGATTAAATTTTGCATAAAAGGGAGCATCTGTGTTAAAAAAAAAGCAAGTCCAAATCAAACATCTCATTTTCTGATATCACAATCCTTAAAATGATCAACTCAAACACTTCCTATGAATACAGCGCATAAAGGAAAGAGATGATAATAGTCAACTAGTGTTGTATTTTTAGTCTATTTTCACCTGGGACATGTTTTAGTCATCTTCTATAAAGCATGTATGCATTTGTGATTTTGTGTAATACTGACGTAATTAACTTCTGAAATCGAATTGGCTGGACAATTGAATTGGTTCTAACACTAAAACTTCGTAGGTTGAAGGAACTCCTGGAAACTATACGTTTCTGTGTATGGTGACAAAGGCATGTGACCAACACTGTACATAAACATTCCCAATAAAACACAGAGACCACATTATAACACATAACACTTAATGACTGGAATATGGAAACAAAAATCGAGTGTGTTTATATTTGTACCGCTGTAGTTTGCCGTCATCTTGTCAGGATCCCATACAGTGAAGACGTTATCATCTTGGTAAATTAAATAAATAAGTACAAATTAACTGGGCAAACAATTGGGCTCGAGTTGCACTGATTGCTGATTGATCCCATTATAGTTTAACAATCATGGATGAAAACAAACCATTTGATTTAGCATAGAACATAAACCCACATACTGTATTCCTTCAAATTCAAGACGCCCTGGAATTGAAGACACAGCCAAAATTTCCCATCAACTAAAGATGCATTTGCAGAGATGCATTTCCTCATATAAGAAAACGACGTATGGAGGCAGTTTGCAGCCACTTGCTGTCACACAGAGCATTGCGCTGCTTCTCATTTCCAGTTGTGATTATGCACACGTGTTTTTCTCCCTTTTTTGTGAACTGTGGTATTGCTGGGCATGTAGAAAAATACGGGGGTCTGATTAGAACAGAGCCTAATAACGAAACGCTGAAATTGTAAAAGCTTCTCTTGGAATTCCTCAGGAAGCTAATGACGCTTTGTGACAGAGAGGACCCTGTCGCTGGTTCAGCTGCGCTGCTGCGGTAAACAGGAAGGCTTGCTCGGAGCAGAGCTAATTGGGAGGTGGCTGGGGGGCGTGCCCGGGGAGCCTACGCATGTCTAAGAACGCAACTGCACCACCGCCACAGCTACACAGGTGGCCGCTGAGCGAAAGCTTGCATTGTTTACATCGAAGAGGAGAACGTCCGCTCCGCAGGATAACTACGGAACCCTTCAACTGCCAGTCAGTCACCCTGCTGTTTGTGTACTCGGGCTGTCACATCTTTTGTTGGCGAATTTAATACACGCATCACTATACTGTACTCGAATTTAAGACGCAGGCCATTTTTGAAAAGATAAAATTGGTAAAAAAAAAAGCGTCTTAAATTCGAAGGAATACGGTATGTTCCTGCCTTTTTTTCCTAATGCAATCTACAAACACACTATTTTACTGGACATATTTTAGCTCTGAATAGCTTTACAAAATAATACAAATATCTGTTTCATGAGAACACAAACACGATCCCTTGTTAGAAGTCTATCTCCCAGTATAAATCTTTCTCGTTATTAAATATTTAAATCACATTTAGTCTGCCTAAAAAATTTTTAAAAAATACAACCCTTTTGCTCCTGAAGTTACATTTAGCTGGCAAGACAAACCTGTAGAAAATGTTAAAGGCTACAATAAAAACTAAGATATATTTGTATCTATTACTGCTGCGCTCCCTGGGATTTTAAAGCCTGCTTGTCCACTGTTATAATTATTTTCAAATAGTTAATAATATTGGAGATGAGCCCTAGGCAAGAGGCTTTGGTGCTGGGTGATTATAGTTTGAGGTCTGCATCTATTAAACCTTAGCAGCTTATGCATTTTTAGCAAGTGCCTCAATTCAAGTGCTACTTAAGGATACAACTCAAGGGCTAGTAGTTAATAATTCATATAGAACTCATTTATTACATGTATTACTGCTTGTTAATGTGTCATAATGAGCTGTAAACCTTGAGCTGCCACCCTATACTGGCTGGCATAACCCTTCTGCAGCGAGTCATTGCATTACTGCTCTTAGAGGTTATAACCTGTAAATGCAGAAACACATTTCTTGCAGTAGCACTGAAATCATGACAAATAAATAAGCTTGACATTGCATTTATTGTATGGGTATATAAAATGACAAAACACACTGACAAAAAGATTGCAGTCCAGCTCGGAGATACATAGTTTTGACTTGCCTATTTCACTCATATGTTTTTTAAAACCTCACCAACAAATATTAGTGAAACCATGTATCTTAGGCTGCCGGGAAGAACCAGAATAAAATGCATTTTAAAATGACCATCAAACCAATTGACTTCTCTGCTTGATGTGGCAGCTAGCTGCAAACGTGGGAATTATCCATGTCAATAATACGATTTCTAATTTCACTTGTCACTATTAATCCCTAGAACAAAGATTTTGCAAGATCATTGTGATGTTCCCGGTGAATACTACATATTTATTCATCACGGTATTGTATTTCTCATTTCCCTTTTTGTCGATTAAGGCTATCATTAGAGCTAACATTTGCAGTGCAACTGCTGAAAAGCAAAAAAAAAAATCAATCAATCATGTGCAAGTGCAATGTCTTAAAACCAGTATGATATTGACTGCAGTGATGGCAGACAAAGATAAAACATACAACTATGTAAAATACAATCAATTCTGTATATACAGGAATGCAAATATTATGTACATCTTCCAGGTATGCCAATCTTATTAGAACTTGCAAATATGCATTGGGCATGATCCTATGGTATTTTGGATTCATTTTAGTGAGCTGCTATGGCTTGCGTGTCCAGCAGGTGAAGGTGTTGAGCAAGTCACTGCAGTTGGATTGTGTTTTGTAGTCTGCTCTAACAGAGAGCAAATCCTAAATTAGAATTAAAGCTAACAAGAGTTGGGCCTGGATGGAAGGCCATCAATCATGTATGAGAGATGCTATCCTTCAGATAAGATGATTAACGAATGTCTTTTCTTTTTTTTTTTTTATTACTTTAAACATCCCATGACGCTTGTGAGAGAGCAGTGGTTTTAACTGTGGTGCCCTGGTCTAATCCCAACAAACATAAAATCCTGGCCTGGCTAAATTCTCCTATAATCTGGCTAATTCGAAAGCAAACTTTTAATTCGCCTGCCCCTAATAAAACGGGGACAAGGGAATTTCTAAAAATGAGATGCTTTATCGCAGTTGATCCACTGTCTTCTTCGTTTACTGCTTCTAATAGTTAAATGACCAGTTTTATTTTCCCCTTATGTAAAATAAATTGTAAAAAGTAATCTATTGAAAGCAAGTGTGAGTGAGTACCATAATCTATCAGCAAGCCAGAACAGCATGGATGGGCTCGCCGCCAAATTGTGACCCACCTCTCTGCCAATGTGCTTCCCCAGTCTGCCATGAAAAGTGCTACAGCGCATCTTTAGTTCCCCATGCAGAGGAAAGGAATATCCACTAGAAACTGTCTTCAGGACATCAGATGATTCTAGGGCATTTGCCAAGCAAATTATTAATGTCACTTCCTTCAATGTTAGCACTGGTACTGTTATCTCTGAGTTATAGCTCAGTGAAGTTATAGCTTTGCAGAATGAATACAAAAACGTGTCACTCCTAGCTTGATATATTACTTAATTTATGTTCGAATCGATATGCATGTGACATAATATTAAATTCAGACACAATCAGGGGCTGCTACATACTCTTTATTGTTTATTAGTTGTCGTAATATATCCCCTAACTTGCTAAATGATAATCTCTACTTTTATAATTGCATTTCTTTTTTTCTATAAGTCACGCCACTTGTCTGTATAATAGCCCCACATTTGCGAAGAACAAATGGAATTTGCAATACATCTGCAATACATTTACAATCTCTCACAGGTCATCTAATTTGTCATGTAAGGTTAAAGGAAATGTCTGTTAATAATTGGCATTAGAAAAGCTTTAAACAGAATCCGCTTCTGCACTAACATCTATTTCTATTTTACAACTAGTTTACTATAGTCAATGAGCCATCTATGATGTAAATGCTTGGTTATAACTGCCATTTTTATAATGTCCTCTTTTTTGGTTTTTAATACATTAAGCATGTCAGGAAAGCTTTTAAGAAAGGTGCCTTTTGAATAAAGGTGCGTCCTTGTTTTTGTTTATCTGAGCCTTACAATCTTTAACACCCACCTACCCATACCATACAACAGCATTTTCACCTTTTTCAGGTACAGGGGGGCTTACAGTCTTCTACAAGCAATAGTTTTACAGGACTCAACATTACTTATTACTTACAGTACTCAACATTCAAATCTCAAAAGCATACGGTACCGACCATGGGCTATGCATGCAAAAAGACACACATGTCCCCAGGCAGGATTTAAACCGGAGACTTTACGCCAAGTGCTGAATCGCCCAAACTTATTTCTTCATCCGTAACTATTAAACATTCCACAGTGCTGAATTTAGAAATACTAAAAGAAACTTAAGTACAATGGCAAACGTTGCGACTAGAAGTCTTTCTGAATGACTTATACTTCTTGCGAAATAGTTAAAGGGCCATTGCATGCACCGAAGCTAAAGAATGATACAAATAACGAAATCGAGGCTACGCATTCATCAGAGTTTGTGTTTAGATATTGGAATTAGATATACTTTTTGTATTCAGTTGGTTCTATCAAAAAGAAACTCTGTTGCTTGGGGAGTCAGTCAATAATAATGAATCTTCAAAGTAAAGCTGCTGGAATTCATATTTGAGATGAAGACAAACTGTACTGCATACAAAATAAAAACTGGCACAGAAACTATTGAGCTGAGCTGCCCCCTAAAGGTTATGGGTTTGGGGGTTGGGAAAGATGAAGTTGTGATGCCCATAAACCTCCTCCATTTGTACTTTCAGTCATTGTTGCAGTGTCTTAAGTAAAAGCTTTCTTCGATAATCATGTACAGTACTGGTAGTTGTTTTGTTTAGCAATAATAAAACAATTATAATTGTAAAATCACCAATGAAAACAACAGTAATAATAATAATAATAATAATAATAATAATAATAATAATAATAATAATAATTTAACCAAGTAATATTTAACCAAGTAAAAACACATGACCGTTTAGGAATATAGAAAACACCAAGATACACAGATTTAAAAAAAAAAAAAAAAATGAAATTAAATGAAAATGTAATTCACAAGTTTCACAGCTTCAGTGAGAAAGCAAATACTGTCTAGACTAGAAGTCTGCTGTAAATGGTGTACACACCAGGGAGCAAAACTTGAATCTCTTTAGGGTGATCTCATCCCTATATTTTCTTCTGAAGCGTTGAAAAACTGTTCGTGGACATTGGAGTAATAGGAATTCTACTGCATGGAGTACCTCACTGTATGATTGATTACAGTATATGATCCTTCTGGAGGAAGCCTAAGGCTCCTGGCTGAATCAATAAACTGACATGAGTTTATTCACACTTTGTAAACATCGGAATGATAATTGTGATCAGAATTCTTCCCAATGTACTGTATACGTTAGGAGACTTTCTGGTATTAATAATTGTTTTACAAAGGCTTGGAATTGTTGAGGAAGTTAAATTCTTAAGGAAGACCAATTGAGCCCCATAAGACATTACATTTCTTTGGCATGTAATATGGCAAGCCAAATGATCATTTAGATAATTTATAGATATCTCTAAATCATTTCTAGATATCTAAAATACATTTAGAGTTATCTCAAAATGATATCTGTAAATGATTTAGAGATATCTCAAAATGAACAGGAAGTTATTTTGACATATCTCTAAATGGTTTAGAGATGTCTCCAAATAAACAGGAAGTTATTTTGACATATCTCTAATGGTTTAGAGAGATCTTTAAAACCCTCATTTTAAGATATCTGTAAATGATAGTTTGGTGCACCACGCTAGCAAAATCCACATGATTTCTATATTATTTAAAGATATCTCTAAATCATTTGAAGATATCTCTAAATAACTTCCTGTTCATTTAGAGATATCACGAAATTAACCCGGAAGTCATTTGAAGACCTCTAAATGACTTCCTGTGAAAATGATCTATGTTTTGAATGGACTTCCTGTCTATTTAGCGATATCTCCAAATGAAAAGGAAGTTATTAAGAGATATCTTCAAATATTCAGAGATATCTTTAAAACCATAATTTTAAGATATCTCTAAATGACAGTTTGGTGTAGCAAAATCTACACGGTTTCCATATTATTTAAAGATAAATCAATTTGAGATATCTTTATTTCATGTTTAGATATCTTTAATTGATTTACAGATATCTTAAAATGAATTTTAGAGATCTTAAAAACTGCACAATTTAAGATACCTGTAATTCAATTTGAGACATCTCGAAATGTTTTACAGATATGTCTAAATATTTCAAGATAATTTAAAATGCAATTTGAGATATCTCTAAATGATAATCTGGCTTGCCATATGTCAAGTGTATGAGGTAACCTTTTAGTGAAGCTCCTGACAATCTTTTAATAACTATGTTCAGGGACCCTTATCTTATAATCTGCACTGTCACAGGGGCCTTTCCGGCCTCCTGAATAACAACAGTTTTATCCCAAGTCCTCTGTCCTGAAGAACCATTCATGTAATCTGTGAAAGTTTAACAATTCTGTTCCACAACCCACATCCTCTGAACTACTGACGCCTCAAGCATGATTCTTAATCTTCTTCACGAAGGTAAAGATGCTACCTTTGCAAGTTTAACATATTTTAAATTTCCTCTTAGCTGCTGGGATTCGAATTACAGTCACAATCGTATTGCAGGAAAGAAAGAAGAGGTTCTCATTAACTCTACACTGCTGACAGGTCTAGGAAAGATAACAACTCAAAACAGCAGTTAACGCATAGGTCACATCGAGCAGTAACCTTTAAGCTGTATAGTAAAGTATTTACAGGTCAATAATATGACTTTTGGTATGAGGAAAATACAGACAGTGGGCAGTAATTACCATCCATATATTTCAATAGACATAGCTGAGAGCTAGCTAGGCCTCTAAAAGGTACATCTCCAAAACTGTAGCAACAGCCCTCGACTGCAAACAATACCGCTCTAATACAAACTATTGATTAAAACTAAAACAAACTATGCTATAGGGATAGACAAATTCTTACCATTTGAGAAAACTAAGCCAACTCCTGTATTCAGCGGCACTATTTGACAGGTGATTCATTTGGTATCTAATTTGGCTTTAAAATTCTCATTCCCGGTAATTGAATGCATTTAAACGACAGTCAGAATAATGGGATATTTAGGCCCTGCTGACCTTAATAGCTTCATAATACAACTATTAAAAAAAGAATAAAAACATTGATTTTCTAGTAACAGTCGTGGCGTCAAACCCGACAGGAAGAAATTACTATCTATTACTTTAATCAACTTTCTAATTACAGACTTCCCTGAGTCAGTACTATCTACCTAGGATTTGCACAAAATAGTATCTATGGTTTATGATCTTCAGTTAGCAGGGAATTGAATTATTTTCACTGAATAATGTCAGCGCATCAACACCTTCTGATGATGGCTGCTGTTGCTTCATGAGTGAATGGTCTATCTGTCTCTCTTTGCATGGACTTCTGCACGTACAATATATTCCCATTAACCCACCACCCTATAAAGTGGGAAACTGCCCCCTGGAAATGTTGAACATTTGCAAAACTCTAATCAGTACATTCACAGGGGTTAGAGGGGCCAGTTAAGGGTTACATTTGGATGAATCTTGGTACTATATTGATGCCACAGGGGTTCTTTAAAAAGTCACTAGGATATGGTGACAGAAACAGAAAATGACACCGAGTGAATCTAGACAACAACAGGAATACATTAGTTAAGATATTTCACACCCATGATGGTTACTCACCAAATATGATATCTCTCTCTCCCCACTGAGAATTAAAATTCCAGGTATCTTCCATCTTCCTGTTATCTACTGTATAGACCCATATGTGAAATGTTTTCCCACACACTCAGAAAGGAGTTTTCTCCCTTGGATTCATACTCTTAACTAAAAGGGAAAACTTAACTTTACATTCAACAAAACTGCAGAAAATCCCACTTTCAATCCCATCTCTCAGCAAGCTTTCATCGAGATTCAGTCACTTGTACTAAAACGGATAACCTTTTTACAAACACTAGAAACCCTACACTTACTAGATATGCACATGAGCTGCCAGTATGCTGCTCGGGTGTCATCCTCAAATGCTTCAATCCCAGCTAAACAGCTTTACAATCTTTGAGGCCACTAGAGCGATATAAAGTAGCTTTAAAAAACAAGGCGGCATTATTTCATTTAGAAAACGTAGCAACTTGGGCTCCTGAGCAGCGCACTTGGTAAATGCAGGACGTGCCCTATAGCTTGGAGATCGCCGGTTCGAATCCAAGCTATGCCACTGCCAACCGTGGATGAGAGTTCCCAGGGGGTGGCGCACAATTGGCCGAGCACTGCCCGGATGGGGGAGGGGTTAGGTCGGCTGGGGAGTCCTTGGCTCACCGCATACCAGCGACCCCTGTGGCTGGCCGGACGCCTGCAGGCCGGCCTATACACAGTTCAGAACTGCGCGGTCCTCTGGGCTTGCAGAGTGTAAAAAAGCGGACGGCTGATGGCACTCGTTTCGGAGGACGCGCGTGCTCGTCTTCGTCTCTCCTGAGTTAGTGCGGGGGTTGCAGAGGTGAGCCAGGCTGAATAACAACTGGACATTCCAAATTGGGAGAAAATTGGAAAATGAATGAAAATAATTGTTCAAAAAAAAAAAAAAAAACGCAGTAACTTTATCTTTCACTGCACCAATGAAACAAACTATGCCGAGCCTTTTTTAAGATACACCATTAGATTAGATGTAATGGCCAACATTACTGTCTTGTGGCTTAAATTATTTAAATGGAGATTTTTTCTGTGGCACTTGGCTGCGGGCTACTCAGCACCTAGGTCCTCAAAGGGGTAATAACTAACCAAGGCTTTAAAACTCATTAACATAACCTTCTCCCAAGTACTTTAGCATTCTGCTACTGTTTTCCAGACTTGCATTTCACTTTAAATTGGGTGAAGCCAAGTTATCCTGTCACCACAGTGCATTTATAGACCCGCCATGTCTTTACCAAATCATTACTTGACTGTAATAATCTATACTAAAAGCTTTTAAAACCAACAGACCACACAACGACCATGTACATACTTTTAAGGCGCCAGCTTGATAGGAATACAGTACTTCTCAGCACCGCCTGTACAATACAGTACAAAACTCAACTTAAGAATTTTTCATATCCTTAAAACACAGTATACTTTGAAGAAGCAATTAAAAAAATTAACATGGACACATTCATGTAGGGCATACTGTACTGGGAAAACATGTGGATGATTACACTGTAGTTAACAAGTAAGAGAAATAGGCCTACATGATTCCCCATAATACTCAGTGCAGTACTGAAAAGCCTCCAGCTTTCCAGGGTCCAGATACTAATTATTATACTGAAATGGGAGTCAGGTCTGTCAGGATGCTAAATTATGCGCTCTCTAACTTGCTGTCCTCAATAAATTCATTTCTGTCACTGTAAAACTTTACTACAGATACTATCTCTTAGAAGGCAACTCAGAGAAAATAGGAACTCACTTTGCAATAGACTTCTAATTTTAATAAAGCTTAAGGGAATTGGGTTTAATGCTGCTTATCTTTCATACCAGGTGATTAAGTTAATTTATACTTAATGGAAAATATATTTCTAATCCCTGGTCCAGTAAAACGTGTGTCCTTGTCTGTGCTTCTGGAGACTTTAAGCTGTCTATGATTGATGTAATAAAAGGCAGGATGCTGCAGCAGCAGCACCTAATAGATACTTGTTACAGTGAAGTTGTTATTTTCCCACTCACTCGTTGCTCATGTTCGAGATGTCCTAATTCTCCGGGCACAGTAGAAATACTTGTATCTACTCCCTATGGCGGACAGTCTTGTCAAACAATAAACCGATTAAAGACAAATGAAAAAAATAAACCACATATAATATATACTCATACTTACACACATAAACTTAGCTAGTCGAGTTTGTTTTTTTTTTTTTTCCTGGAATACTATACGTCCAGTGTATTACATTTTAAATGATGGTACCGCTATTTTTATACCGCCTTTTAAAAAGTACCAAATAACAAAACAAACAAACAACTAAGTAATACGATAAAAGGTTTCTGCTTTTTTTTTTTTTATTCAGGCGTTACCATTACATAATTGCACATTTTTGGAATCTTTTAAAAGCCTCTGTTTAAGGATAGCGTGACAATTAAAATGTAACCCTACAGTTAATGCCATATTTGCTTACATTTAAATAAGGATGGTAAGATCAGAATGAAAAGCACTCATGATGACAGCTTTCAAAACAATCTCTGGATAAATATAAAAAAATTAACTTATTTTCCTTCAGAGTATATTGTATTATTACTTTTGAAACCACCGTGGGCATTTTTTTTTTTTTAAATTCAGCATTGTTAAACTTTCATTTGATCATTTTGCTATTCAAAACTGTTAAGCCCAAATTTCTGTCTCCACTGGCTAATAATGATTTTTTTTTTTCTAGCCGTAGGGAAGCTAAAACTAATTTTACATTTTATTTTTTGCCACTGAATGATTCAAAAGTTTTAACTTCAGGAATGAAAGAAGAGATGCTTGCATTTAATATTCATGAAACAAAAGGATCCATCTCCTGACGGAAAAAAAAACAGCTGTTCATTCTTCTGTTTCCTAAAAATAGCCTGTCTGTAATATATGTAAATAGGCTGACATATTAATGAAGCACTTTGCGTAAAATAACATGAAAGGAGGGGTAATCTCTGGAATATATAGGGATGCTTGCACCCGGAATGGCACTGTTTACAGAGATGGAAAATCAAGCTGCTGACCCAACAATTTAAAAGCTGAGGGTTGACAATAACCGTTTTGAGTGTTTTTTCTTTATATCTAAGTGTATATCTGTTATTTACAGTTAACCAGCATGCATGCATACTGTAGCAAGGGATTACAGTGCAACGTGTGTTGCTATCTTGGTAATGAGCACAGACGATATCTACACTGTTGCAATTACTATTAAACACAGGGGACGGTGATCAAATGATGCCGGTGATTACACACAAACTGTACTGTAATTTGCCACTCTCGGTTTCAGTTAGTAGTATGTATACACTCAGAATAACCCGTTTAATTAGTGAATGCAGGTGTGTAAAGCATGTTTACCAGACAGAATGAATGTGCAAACATCTTCCAGTACTGCAAACACTGCGCGAGACAAGAAAGGACCCGAGACACATTACTTAGCAGGTGCTTCTGTCTTTGGGTAAACTTGTATTTCAATGCTACCAATGTTGCAAAGACCTATCTGTAATAAAGCCAGGATGCTGCAGCAGCGGCACCAAATAGATATTTGTTACAGTGAAATTGTTATTTTCTCGTTGCTCATTTTCAAGACATCCTAATTCCCCGGGCAAGGAAGAAATGCACAGACAAGGAAAAGGGAAAAAAATCCATACTTGTATCTACTGCCTATGGCGTATGTTCTTGTCAGACGATAAACTGATTAAAGACAAATGAAAAATAATAATAATAAAAAAAAAACATGTACTGAACACTCATACTTACACAGATATGTTGCAATAAATGACAGCTGGACATTGCATCAGAAGAACAGGCCCTTGTTACGTGATATAATACTATTCAGTGGAACAGATGCACCGTTACGGAATGGACCTGTGTATACTTTTGGATTACAACTTCTAAATAACAAAACAAAGAACAACGGAGATAACAATATGATAAATGGTTTCTGCTTTTTTTTTTTTTTTTTTTAAATTTATGCAGGATTAGCATTACATAACTGCACATAGTTATCGTACTTTTTGTCATTTGGTATTTTTTAAAAGCCTCTATAAGGATATAAGGATAGCCTGACACAATTAAAATGTAATCTTAAGAGTTAATGTGATACCTGCTTACATTTAAATAAGGATGGTAAGCTCTGTTGTCTCGGGGGCCACAGAGAAGACCCCTGTTACCTTCAGTCTTGTCCAATTTGGTGGTATCACGAGGCCCCTCTTTTTACTTGTTTTCTCCCATGCACGGTGTGCCCCTTCTCTGTGGGACGCCTGGTCCACACTATACAGGTCCCGATATTCAACGCTGAATGAGGACCACCTCATTTACTATACATCACAGGAATTGTTTTGAATATCAGTTTTTGAAGAGAGATTTATTTTTCCTACGAAACACAATTAATTTCAGGTTTATTTATTCATGCATTAATCAGTAAGTGCTGTATATAAAATAGGTAACTGATAACGCTCAATCTGAAAGAACATTTCCACCACCACAGAATAAATAAAGCTGAATTAATGCTCGGGATATAACTATTTAAAGTATCCCATGTCATTAGCAATTCTAGTCACTACAAAGTCTGCACAGACTTATACATTAATCATTTTAAAACAAGACCCGGGGGCTTTATGGTAACAATTTTCTGGCTTAAGTTGCAATATATGAACAAAGAGCTCACAGCTTATGACATCCTGAATTCTAAGCAAAAAGGTTACAAACGAGCAATTTAATTATGGCAAACCTTTTTTAAAAAAGAATGGTTTGCAGCGACAATTATGTAAATAGTGCCAACATCATCACACTGATGAGAAAGGCCTGTAGATACCAAATCAATCAGGAACTGGCACTCAGCTGATGTATTACCTAATTATTCACACAGAGTGAGACAAGTCTGCATTCAGGCTTGTTGCAACATGATGCACGCCATACTGAATCTTCATCGAACAACCATTGGTTTGATATATTGGCGTGAAAGAAACAGAAGTATACGTGTATCGATGAGCAATTACATTTAAACAACTATTTTCACACAATGAAGCATCTCAGAAATCTTAAGTGTATTTGCTTTAAAAAAGCTAAACTTTCCACACGTCTTTCCTTTTGTTAACACCCATTACCCAAAACAACCAAGTTACTGTATGTTTTTAGAAGTGATAGTAGAGGGAAATATACAGCAAGGCAGCTAGGGTACTTAAATGACGCATGAAGCTTGTTTGTTGTGAACTGTAGTGTGGCAAATTTACATGCAACAGGGAGTAAGGTGCAAATATAATACGGAATAGCCCTGGATTACAAAGAGATGAGGCAGATACAATTAACCAACTAATGTAATGTAATCACAAATAAAGCAATACCTAAAGGCATTAATATACTGACAAACAGGTCCTGTTATCCAGCAAGCATGTTAATCAATAGGCTTTACTGACCAGAATTTCTCATATAAAAAAAGATTTTCTGTCAACCCATGCTCAAAGATGACTTCCAATATGATGTCAATAATGTCTTTCTACAACTGTTAGAAAACTATTAAAAAGATAGGAGGTCTGTTCAAAAGAGATATTTAAAAAAGTTAAGAAATTGCACTTCTTCAGGACTTGTTTAAATTGATTTTCGACAACAAGATAAATCACCTAAGATATACTTAATGGTAAAATGTGGCTTCTGCCTTCCCCTGATAACACAGCAAGATAAGAGCAATCTTGTGCAGAACCTTCCCCAAAGTGTAAAGAATACGAATGAATCACTGAAATGTTTCCAGCGTGTTAATTCTTCCAACTAATAAGGTGCTCAAATGATGTTTCCTAACGCTCAAATACATTTTTATGCTTCATTTATTTTAATTTCGTAAATAATTACAACAAAAAATAAATTTACCACAGCAACTGCCTCATCTAATTGTAATTCAGGGCTATTCCCCAAAACATCCAATGCAAAGCTTTCCTTAAAAAAGATTATTTTCAAAGACAGTCTATTTTTTAAACCCACGTCTACAAGCAAATAATGCACCAGAACTCAAACTGAAGTAAAATTGCATGAACTTTTATTGTAATCTGCACATCTGCCAGACACGGTCTTTATTGCTATATTAATATTAAATCGCAAACTTAAGGTTGGCAAGCAAAGCTAATACATCTGTAGCAGAAGACACACACACACAGTAAATTATCAGTGAGGCACCGTTCCTTTTAATCATCAAGTTTAGGGGTTCCACTCCTGTTGAAATCTGATATTACTTGTATTTAGATGCATGTAATGCTACAGAAGTCTACTGTGCTATTCATCTATTACTTCAAAACCAGTGTCATAAAAACTGAATGAAGTTAATATTTTGACAAGGCGATAATGGAATGTACATTTTGCAGCATGTACAGCAAGGTGCCAAACCACTTGCTTGCTTTTACATTTCATTTTTGTAAAGATTTTTTCGCAAACCCCCATTCCTTTCTGTATTTTGTTATGGTATGTAGTAATGTTTATAACAGGGTCTATAAATAATCCCACGGAGAACACCTATTGCTTTTAATAACTCTAAATGGACCTGGATAAATATTGCAGAGTGGCAGTATTTAGATCAGCCATTGTTTAGATCATTAAAATAGACCTCCCCCATAGAGTCTACTGCGATATTCCATTTTATTTTGTTATTTGTACCTCATTGTCCTTGTTTGCCTCTTGGGGAGGCTCTAAACTCAATCTATTGTACAACATTGATGAAACTCTATAAAATATACTGGAATTGTATTAGTGTGCTGCAGGGCTTCTATCAATCACTAAAGCCCCAACAGTAGACGCAAAAGACCTTTGGACACAGCACATTTTTTTTCTCCAAAAAAACCGACACAGCCCTAGTATGACAAATCTTTGATAGCTGACCCCACTGCTGGCAACATTTTCCACTTAATCCATGTCCAAGCGAGTCAAACATTTATTTACAGTGAAAATGAACTTATTTAAACCTTTTTTTAGCTGCATGTAATCCAACAACAGTCTTATGTTGATCTGCAAAACTGTATTTGTGAGATTAGACTGTGTTTGTGTGAATGTGCTGCAGTCTTTTCCCATTATGTTCTATACCCTGTTTGCTGTCCTACAGTGTGCTGTTTGTGAGCTGTGAAGATGGTGGGACAGCTCCAGGACTGTTTCATGGTCCCTCAGCTGCTGGCATGTGGCAATGCGTTGGATGGAAGAATGATGTCAAGTAGTAAATGTGTGCCTTTGAAGAAAAAAAAAAACCTTGAAAGTTGCATAATATTTAAGAGCTCAAGGATTTGCAGACCTGACTAACATCTTTTTTTTTTTCTTGCAAGGTTTATAGTGTTAAATTGTTTTATTCCTTTAAAATAAATAAATAAATAAATAAATAAATAAAGACTATAAAGAATGTTAAGTGACAAAAAAAAGATGCAATATCCAATATATTCCTATTAAAGAGAAAGAGAAAATGTGCACACTCATAGCCTTTGTGAAGTTGTAGTTGCATTTCAGTAAGAATCCATATTTGGTGAGCCAATGCAATTAAACACACAGTGCACACATTATTCCCCAGTTCTCCTATTTCTCGATAGATCGTTTCATTTGATTTTCATAAAATAATAAAACTTAAACCAACACTCCCACTATAAATAAAAGTGCTTTTCCATTTACTGGAACATCTCCTATTGCTTTTCTCATATTGTCAGCAATGCAGGGTTTTAGGAATCCTCGCGTATTGCAAAAAAAAAAATCTGGAAATGTTCCAAGCTGGCCAGCAAACTTTGCAAATCCGACACTTGAAAACAACACCATAGAACAACTGAATGTGTTAGAAATGCAGCAGAACAGACCCAAACAGTCATTCTGGTGTAGGGTATTTTTTATAAAATAAGTTTTGATAGTAAACTTTGAGATCTAAACTAAATTAGAGATCTTATTTTGGAGAAGATGATTTAAAAGAAAGGCTTCACTTTTAAAACGACGATTTTGCCGATATGTTTTCCAGTCAGCTTAACGCAGCACCAGACCCTCCAATCCAATACACTTCAGGAAGTCGTGTCTATATGGAGATTAACTCTTGGCATTGAAAATTTGATTCTTAAGGAGGGAAAACTAACAAGATGGCATTTTCAAAGCAAATTGGTTTAAATGCCACTTACATTCTTCACTGAAATTCCTTAACAATCATCAAGGATTTCATTTTCCATTGAACATGCTTATGAAGACTGGGCCAACAGGATCCCAAAGAATCAACAGCTCGATTCTAAAAATAGGAATGAATTTTCCTCATCAGCCAAGTCATAAAGGTAGCAGTTATTTCTATTTTCCATTGTGCAGCAACACTGCATTTGTTGGATATCTGAACATCATATCATGGCTACTTGATGTCTAGAGTAGTTTTCTAGGATATTGCACTTTAACTTCTATAAACGACACCGAGTCAAATTACTAGCTTTGCTGGCAACTGCTACACAGTGCCATCAAATGGTGATTTACTTAAAAAATGTAACTAAGAATAAGAGACTACACAGGAGAGGAATGGAAAGTTACAGCCAGAGGATATTGTCTTCCCTCCATCAACTCCCTACAGTACCTCACAGCAGATTGTAGTACTTTCACAATGATGATTTGGGTTGAGTCTCCCCCAGAGTACCCCCCTCCCTCCCAAAATACAAGGCTGAAGGGTATATTCAATTTATCTAAACAGTGACAATCTATATAGCATCGCAGAGAACATTACAGTTTCAGAAGCATGGTTATGAAAATCAAAAATCTAACAGTGCACACGGGTCTCTTTAGCGCGGGTCTCTGGCTCATATTTAGTTATTTAAATTGAATGGTATTGAGTACTGAACATTTAGATCAGTTTTGTATACAGTACCCAAGTCCTGAGTGGCAGCTGGCTGATGCGCAACTGTGAACGAATAGAACAAAAAGGTCTGACTTACTGATTGTTTGTGGCTTTCCTTGGGGCTGGGTCCACCAGTCGAAGGGTGTCTCTGATGACCCCCACCTTCACTTCTTCATCAACTGCACTAGGGACATACTCAAACACTCCTGGAGCAACCTGCAATACATCACCAATCAGAAACCATTCTCAAACCATGTTCTGTTTCCATTTATGTAGCAACGATGGAAATACAGTTTGGTCATTCCATTGTGTCCAAGTAACAAGTTTAGGTTAAGCACATAGAAAACTAAAATGGCTTAAACTGCAATGGGAGCCCATTTTACTGTCCCTGCTGCTTCACTTAGATTTAACCCTTTCGATTCAGTGAATTCAGACCAATCTGCAATTTCCGCTGTACTGCACGCGTCATCTTTGCATAATATATAGAGATGTAGTCATCCGGATATTAAAATGAAAACGGCCATTATTCATTAATTGAAAACAGGTGCAGCTGTCTCACCTCTTGCTCATGTTCAATTCTCATGCTTGGATTGGCATTGACTTCCAGTAATACAGGCTTCAAGTTCTTCATTAAGAGGATGTCAAACCCTAATATCTGTACAACAGAACAAACAGATATACATTTAGAAATTCAGAACATAAGAAATTTGGCCCACCAAGGCTGATCTCTTTTTCCTAGCACACCATTTGCCCCATCTAATGGAATCTAATTCCATAAGGCAGAATATAATTGTTTTTTAATGTTCCTAGTGAATTAGATGCTACTGCTTCACTTAACCAAATGCAAACTATTCTGTGCATTTATAACTATCTTCCTATAAAACAGTTTCCTGTTCTAAATGCTTACTTAGCTTCCATTTGTTCCATCTCGTCCTACCCTATGTGCCAAGTAGTTTGCAGTTATCTTGCAGATACAAGCAACACAAATACAGTACAAATATATATCATTTTCAGATACAGTATGCATTGTACCTCGGCAGCTAAAAGGTAGTGAGGAAATTGTATTTCCAAACGATTTTTATTTTAAGGAAACACTTCTATTTTTATTACATTACTAGTTTCCCCCCCCCCACACAGTTGCTTCTACAGTAATAACTACAGGTAGTTTTCACTACAGATAGTTATTACTAGACAGTTTCCATCAGGGCTTTGACCAAGTTCAGTTTTATGATCTCCAGGGTTAACTTAATCTCATCTCTGCTGTGTAAACAGTGACATGTTGACAGTATAAAATCATTTTCTCCTTTGCAGTGATGGGACAGATTAAAGCAAATTAAAACAAAGCCAGCAGTTGTTGTCTTTTGATGGTATGATGTTCCTATTGGGAACAACAGCAATTTCACATACCCTTACCTACATCTTAAACCAGCTCAGGAGCAGAGTCTTTCAATGATTCATCTTTCAAAACAGTGTTCTGACTCAAAGTCTATTTATATTTTCTTGGATAGTATATTTTTAGGCTGCCCTGGAAAACCATATTGAAAAGGTATTCCAAGCACAATATAAAGTAAAAATCAGATTAACATGCATAACATGTTGTAATTAGTATCTGACTCAATTTTATTGAAGTTTAAAAAGTCAATAATCACTATCCTTTACTGAACCAGAACTAATCTCTGCTACAGCTAGCCAAAACTGTTATGTCATCTATTACTTTCAAAAAACTCAATAAAGCTGCATTTACTAAAAGAAACTTAGATTACATTTTTCAATGCCTTCAATGTCTTGAAAAAGGCAAAACAATTGTCATTAAATCCAAGTTCCTTTTAGTATTACTAAGAACTGAGATGGACAATTAAATAATGGATTTCAAGATCAAATATCTATTTGTTTCTTGCATGTAGAATGTCAATTTTTTTTGTAAAGGTTTTATGTAAATGTTATGTAAGTAAAAAAAAAAAAAAAAAAAAAATAGTCATGTTAGTTTTATTACCAAACTAACCTGGAAGCATGTTGGTCCTGGCTTTCCAGTTGGGATATCAGCTTGATAATAGACTTTTAGCTCTGGTGCCAGTGCTATAACAGTTTTGATAACCAGGGAAATAATATCTGACCACACCTTCTTGATGTCAATGCCTTTGGAAGACAGCCTGTACAGAATACTGGAGAAAGTTCTCTTACTCCCTGTGTTCATGCTGTCAGAGTGAATGAAGTTACCGCTATGGACGTTCAGAGAGTAGTTTGTTAAGTGCATAAAAACGTGGTGCAGATTTTTTTGGCTAGGCTCCTGATAGGGCTCTGTGCAAAACCGAGAAAGTCCCTCTTTGGCTATATAGATCTCCAGAGGCTCCAGGGACTTCACCAAGACGTACAGTCGGATGTCAAACTTGAGCTTGTCTATGAGCAGAGGCTTTATGATGTACTCCTGGATTACTGCAGGCTTGTTGTGGGCGCTTCCCAACATTCGGAAATCATTGGGATCTTTAATGAGGTAGATTCCATCCCCCTGGGATCCCCCGTCAGGTTTAACAATGAAAGTAGGCTTCCAGGAGGAGTCATTCTCTTTCGCCATGCGTACCTATGTTGCAACATAAAGGTTGAATTAGTTAATGCTGCATAACCTGCTTTGTGTGTATGCTTACTGTGTAAGCTTTGATTAGGTTTGTTCTTAATATACTGACAATATTTACAGATGAAAACATACATGCTTGGCACAATATTTAATTTAAAAAAAGGGGATCAAACATATGTGTTTATGACAAACACCTGTACAGAGCATAGCTCATGTTACACTATGGTATTTTTATTTCCATGTATATGGTGCCACTATACAAAATCACAGTACAACGTTTAATAATCTATTCACGAGTATCAAGATAGTATTGGAATACCAGAACAGAATGCTAATCAACCAGTACAAAGAATCAGTAAAAGATGTCTAGAAAGCATTATCGGAGCGCCAAAGTAATTTTCCCATTTTAATGCTTTCTCATTTTCTTTTCTTTTATGAAAGCTATTATGTTTGTTTGTTTGTAATAAAGATGGGAAACAGACTGCGGATTTATAGTCTCACACTATTCAAAGAGACCAATGCACAATTAAAATCTTGTGAAGTCATACTATTGGTGTAAACTCTGGCTGACAGTCTGTTCCTTCAAATAGAAATGTTTTATTTTATATATATATATATATATATATATATATATATATATATATATATATATATAAAGATATAGTTTTGAGCTAGCCTTTATTAGTGTGCATGGCAGAAACAAATCTGGCAATTTGTCATAGCACTGCAATTAAAATGAACATCCCAGGATCTGAGTCTGTAAATTAGATTGATAGATAGATAGATAGATAGATAGATAGATAGATAGATAGATAGATAGAGAGACACACACACAGTATATAACAAAAATAAATGGTAACTGGCAACAGAGAAAAACATATTGTGGCTGCCATCTGTGATCTTCTACAGAAAACAAATGAGAAGATGCAGATACAAGGTTTATAACGGAGGATCTGTTTAAAAGGAGAACCATTTGACTGTCTTGATTTAACTCTCAGATATTATTACCATCAAGATATTCTGAATAAATGAACAAGTATCTCAATAGCAGGGCTTTCTGTAGCTACAGTAGCACATTCTTCTCTACATTTTCTCTTGGGCTATAATCTTTTCATTTAAAAGAAAAAATGATAGCTGCTGCTAATCAGTATGGGGCTGATTGAAGATCAGGGCTCTATATTTAATAGCACTAACCGAATCAAATAATTTTAATATTTAAAAAAAACTTCTCAGAATAAAAATGGACCTGATCCTTTATTCCACAATGAGAAGTTGTTTCTTGCTAGTTTTATACCATTCTAATAGTTGTATTCCTGTCTGAAATTTGCCTTGGCACTTGCTCTAAAATAGGACTTCAGAATTGGATGCAGACTTCTGCCCCGAATTTCCTAGCAAAGAGTGTTTGTGAATAAGAACAGTCAGGATGTGGTTTTGTAATCCATTGATCCTTTTGCAACAAAACTATTGAATGTTATCGTATTTTATTAAATATGTCCGTATTATTTTATGTTGAAACTAATTGTCACGTCTGCACAGGTGAAGTGTTCTGAAAAAATGAAACTCCTTAAAAAAAAAAATGACTTAATACTCTATACCTGGCTGAGGGGGATTTTCAGTCATTGAATACCTGAAATGTTAATGGGTTTGTGGATGCCTGCCCATTGGGAACAGAGCTGACATCAGTAAATCAGTGTTATGTGGAATTTAAGGACTAAGTTCAGAACCCGCAGGGCGAGAGTCAGTTTCTTTAAAAGATAACTAAAAATGAAGGATGAGCCCTGACGATTGTGTAACCAATCAATCGATCTGATTATGAAAACGGTGGATGAGCCAGGGTTTGCTCCCAGAGGACTTGAAAAATCCAATTTGTCAAGGGCCATCGAGAGGCAGGCCAGTGAGAATTCTGAAAGTATTACAGATTGCAGGTTGAAAGGCATTTTAACCTTGCATATTGCCTTTTGGGGATTCATCAAACCTGGTATAAGACTGATTTCTGGTTACCGAAGCCTCTTCTTTTAAGAACACATAAAGTCCCCAAGGAGGTGCTGACAGAATTGGTCTGCAGTATATATCACTTAGTACTCCTACTTTCCCACACCTATCAGTAAACCTGTTACCGTGCAGTATGTGGGCATATACGTTGTAATCCTGCCAGTAGGCGGAATATTGACATCATCGCCACCTGCTGCACAATCAAGATATTACAGGTGAATGCAAGAAATCCTGGGCAGGCCTGAGGAACACTGGTTGGCCAGTGTGTAGAAGTGCTAAATAGGCCCCTCAATGTAATACGTTAACATTGAGATAAACACAAGCCGGAGTCTGACTTTCAGTAAATAATAACTTTAAAAACGAAATAAGTTGAGACTGGATACAAATTCAAATCAACTGCATCGTAAAAGTTGTTTTTCATCACTCTGCTGCCATCTAGAGTACAGCAAACACTTGGCACCCATCTCATTCTGCTGACTTATGGGAAGTAGCAGACAATTGCTCATTGCATACAGTATGATTATACAGCAGGGGCTAAGCATCTAGGAAAATTAATTTAGCTTTTAACCTGGCAAAATTCCATATCAACCAAGCCTTCGTGTGTCAGATTTTAATGAGAACATTAGTGGTAATAACTGTCCTATAACATAAGCAAGCTGCGTTACTACAAAAATGAGTAATTACACAAATGCTGCCAATAGATTTTTATTATTATTATTATTTGTACAGTATATTGGTAATTATTATAATAACCAAGTCACCCTACCACTCAAAAGAGCTTTGGGTAGGCTAGCCTTTCCATGGCAAAAATATGAACAGAGACTTTATTTAAAAGTCTAACAGTGACACAAGTTCCACCCAGATTTGAATTACCCACCAGAGAGCAGAATCTGTCATACAGTTTCATAAAGGGGGGCTTATCAAACACTTGGCACAAATGGCTTGAATTATTAAATTCCGCTACATTCAGCTGTACAATCTCCAGTATGAGTCTGGTATCAAGTGACACAGTAGTTACAGGAAGAGCTCATCTTACTGGGCAGTTATGATTCAGAATATAACGGCATAAAGCTGCTGCAGGCTCTCGTTTACTGATTAAACCTGCTGAAGGTTAGTTAGACTCAAGCAGCATTTCACATGAACTTTCGAGACCTCAATGCAGGAAAGACAGAACTGTGACGATCTGTGACTGGAGCCCGATGTTTAAGCTTGTGCATCTCTTGTGGGGTGAAGAGACAGACGTCTGATAGGGATTGTGCAGAGGGTTGCATGATGTTACATTTCACTGATGCTGCGGCTACTTTTTTCCATGGTACCCCTTTCACAGGAGTATTAACAGCGTGTGGAAAAATGAAAAGCTCTACGATACACCAAGTACAAATTGTGAGCAAGGTTGAGTTCTTATTAATATTGTAATGTTCGTTTTTCTTACGTGTGGAACATTCAATCCTATGATTCTTTACTATGACTTTCACCTTTTTATTTTTATCAAAGGTCTGCAACTGTGGAGCCAGAAAATGTAAAGAACTGTGCTGGCATTTTCCACTATGAAATTATTTTTCTTTAAGTTTGTAGAGAACATAATTTTAAGTACATTAGGAGAATCTAAAACATATGCTTTTTGCTCCATCTTGTGGTTCACCTGAAGTTTTCTGAAATAGCTAGCTACAACAGAAACATTATTATTGCTGACAAGTGCATGTAACACGCTGCCACCTGCTGGCAGTACAAGAAACTGATTTAACAATGAAAACTATGGAATGTCCAGCTAACCTGCACAAGTCCCTCTGGCTAAAACAAGTCAACAAATTAACATTTTTAAATGCAGGCAGAACATTTTAGTCTCCATCACCCATTGTGATCTAGAGAACAATAAGTATGCTTGATTAGTATCTGTTTGATTACAAGGTACTGTTACACTGTGAAGCCCTGCAGTTTCTATAGAGTTCCCCAATATGACTCTTGATTTCATAGCAGGGTATCCCATTCAGGGCTCTTAATGAGTTTGATTGGCAGTCATCAGGAGGAAGTAAAACCGATGTTACTGTGTGTTTAAACATGGCGCATGTTTAGCATGCTGAGGCTGTAAAACTAAACAGCAGACTGAAGAGTCAACAACAAAATAACTACAGGTACCTCAGCTGCAAAAAGCTGGAATTCTTCTGGCAGGATCCAGGAACGGGGGTAGAAATTGTATTCTTCAGGAAAGAGCTCATGCATCGTACGCACTGCTCGACTCAGATTTATTTTACGCACCATCTCCATCATGCCTACAAGTTAGTGAAAAAACAAAGAAAAACGCGTTAACTTTACTCCATCTCTTTGTATCTAGTCATACATCTTCAAACATAGAAGTTACTAAAGTACTGATCTGCACGATGAAAAATGACTCAATCGAGGCGATATGAACAAGGTACTTAATGGAAGGTACAAAAGACTCCCTCAAGACAGCCTTCTGCAAGCAAATTCAGCTCTCATTTTAAGAAAACGAAAACGCTGTCATGGAATTGAACTCAATTAAACTGTAATTTTATACATTCTTCATCATAATAACTAACACTCTTGTGTGTTGAGAAAAAGATATCTAGACAACTGACTAGGGTGTTATGAAACTACATTATTCAAATTCCAGACAAGTATCTGCATTCGTCACACAACTGCTATAATTAAAATGAATAGTAATAAAGCATAAACAAATGAATAAAACAGACATACAGTACATAAATGGAAGAGCAATCTGAATTCATATACACGCACATGCACAGCAGCATTGAGCTTTGAATCTTAAGAGTGGAATTTTCATATCAGCACTACTGCATAGCCAGTAGAATTTTCTAAGCACTACATTCATTTTAACAGCAAGATCATTTTAAATATTGGCGACTGCTTTTCTAAGTGAGTGCAATGAACTCACGGACTGCTGTGAGGAATTATTTTACTGATTAAACCTTTTTTTTTTTTTTTTTTTAAAGTCCTGGCTAATACAAAATTCTCTCAAGTTATACAGTAACAATGAAAGTGTTATTTCTTTCAGTTCACCTCCTTTAGTTTTCTGATCTGTGCTGGGGATTCAACAGGGAGTGTGGCTATGGCGCTCCCATGAGTAGGGGGGCCAAATCATGAGAGACTGAGTCACCTCGCCACGGTGCAGAGGCCCCTACTGGCCAGGCCCACAATGATCTGGCATTTATCCTCCAGAGGCTGGTAGCTCGCTGACATCAGCTGTCAAGCTTCCAGGGTGTTAAAAAGCGATTGGTTTGGGAATGGAAACGGAAGACTCCTACAGGTTCCAGGGTGTTAAAAAGCGATTGGCTTGGGGATGGAATAGGAAGACTCCCATAGCTTCTGGGGTGTTACAAAGCGATTGGCTTGGGGATGGAATCGGAAGACTCCCATTGACCTTTAGTTCTAGGTTGTGGGGAGTGACTGCGGTAAGGGAACATAATTGTATATTTACCTGGGAACTTGTTGACTTGACCTGAGAAGATATTTTCATTGTCATGAAATGACACTCCATGCCAATAAATGTCACAAGGCAGGCGACGGCCCGTGGGAAACTGAACGAGAAAAGGAGACACATTGAATTAAAGAAGATAATTGCAAATACAGTTTTCAAGATGGCATACAGGACATAAAGAGTACTGAAGGAAAAAAATGAACCATTTACACTTATAACTGCACAATGATTCTAAATTCTCCAATTTCTATTGAGTGATTCAAATGTGAGGATGGTTGCATCAACTATTTGTATTTTAGGACAAGATGTGACACTGCAGATAACCACGTTTTTACTGCTGAACCTTACAATGAAATGAAAAGCTATTGCTTAAGCAATGTTTAAAAGCACTATATTAGTTGACAGTCAAAGCTTCATGGCAAACCAGTACTGTAAAGCTGTGAATAAGTTTAGCTCAAAGAACACTCTAAGGTAGTGACTTACAATAAATAAGGACACTGATTTGAAACCAGATTAGACACCCGCTGTGCCTTCTAATGAGCACAACAGCTGACTTTGACAGTCAAGGATTTGTAAACCACTTAAAAATAACAAAGCTGGTTCACAATCCCATGAAAAGATGTCTCGTGCCAGTTATAAAAGCCAGCAAGGTCAAGACAATAAACTATGAAGAAACATTTTCTTAAGGACCCACTATTGGGGATTTAGATGAAAGCTTCTTTAGTCTTTACAGCAGTACAACTTATTATGTCGGATATATTTAGTGGCTTAGAACTGACATTGCAACACATCATTTCCAAGGCTAAAAGGTTTTTTTGCTTTTCAAAGACCGCTGGAAATGAAGTTGTCTCTATGGGATATAAAAATTTAAACCTCAGATAATGTACTACTCACTTTACAAAATCATAATACAAAGATGCATGCACTAAAAAACAGATTTGAGTAAACATTCAACGACATTTTCCCACGCACGTTCCTGTACCAAATAATTTATCACATTTAAAAAAAAAATATTACAAACACTAGGCCTATTGTTTTTTTGTTTTTTATTTACAAGTTCTTAATCGACTTCTTCCATTCTATTGGATTACCCCAGATTACATTTAATCACTTCCTTTAATGAGGATAAGCCATATGCTGATTGGAACGAAACAGATGGTTCTTTCTGACTTAATAAAAGTGTTGGTTACATTATGGGGGGGCACTTTTCCAGCACATTACAAACCAGTGCATGCACATAGAGGGTCCGCATAACTGTGTGTGTGTGTGTGTGTGTGTGTGTATATACTGTATATAGAGCCAACTGCAATCCTAAACATATATGTAGGAGGCTAGGAGTGTATGATAAGTCTGTGCAGTTATCATACAGTACAGTATAACAGCCAGATTGATGGACTGACATGATCAGTGTACATGTCACAAGCTATCTGGCTTTAAATTAATACACTGGACAGAAAACATGTACACAGAATTATTCTGACACTATTCAGGGTTTGTGTCACTGTTGCTTCATTATGTTTCATACGGGAAGCTTCAAAAACTACCATAAAAACACTTGTTTCCACAATAAAGATCTAATTGCTGAGGATGTTACAGTCTCCCAGTGAAACCATGTGGAGCGGGTGTGGCAACCTAAATGGGGCAAGGGTGCCATCCACCAGCTTGCTTAAGCGTTTTAAAAACTCTGAGCAAAAAAAAAAATGAACTTTTTCTTCTTATGTTTGTACCACACAATTTACTTTAGGACATTAAGAATTTAAATGAATAAAAACTTCACAAGATTGTGGTAACAAACAATAAACCAACAGTGACAAGGAAGCTTATAATGTTACGCACCAGGGGGGTTTTACATTGTAGCATGTAGCCTAAATGTGTAGCTTGATGACAGCAGCTAGTTTGATGGAACCCCTATGCCAGAATAAAGTTTGGCCAAAATGTGTTGCATTTAGAGAGGGGGTAGAGTAAAAAAACACATTTGAGTTGTTTATTTTTTAACTTGGCATATCCACAAAATAAAAACGGGAGATGGTCTTCACCCCTCTTGTGCTTGGATCTTTAAAAAACTTCTTAAAAACTTGATATCACCTAAAATGTAAATTAAAGCAACACAACTTGCTTGCAACTAGGTCTTGCAACTCCTGGTCTTGCAACTAGGAGGCTGTGTGGTCCAGTGGTTAAAGAAAAGGGCTTGTAACCAGGAGGTCCCCGGTTCAAATCCCATCTCAGCCACTGACTCATTGTGTGACCCTGAGCAAGTCACTTAACCTCCTTGTGCTCCGTCTTTCGGGTGAGACATAATTGTAAGTGACTCTGCAGCTGATGCATAGTTCACACACCCTAGTCTCTGTAGGTGGCCTTGGATATAAGGCGTCTGCTAAATAAATAAATAATAACTTGCAACAGGTCTTCTGGCAGACCTCCTAAGGGCAATAAAGCAATCTGTTCCTGAATACAGTAACTGAATGCGTGTGGGGTCAAAGGAGCTGGATCACCTTTCAGGGTACAAATGGTTTCACATGACATACACATTTAGACCAAGGTTGATAGTGTGTACAAATCTACTGTGTTTGGTTGCTTAGTGACGCCGCTGCCAGTCCCCTCCTCCCTTTCTGTGGGGGTGTCAGTTATGTTCTTGGAAAGTTATGTAATTTTAAAATATAAAAATAAAGGGGGGGGGGTACAAAATAAAAAAAGAGGAAAAACGGTGTCAAAAACTGAAGACATTTTATATAACCCCACACGTGCAGAATAAAGTACCTCTTTCCACTTTAGCTGTTTGATGCTTGTCTTTAACGCTTCCAGCGACGTCTTCGCTTTGGAGCTGTCCACGCTGACCGACCTCTTCTTTCTCTGTACTTTATTCCCATCTTCTTTCCCGCGTTGGCCTTTGCTTTGCTCGACTTTCCCTTGCAAAACCTTCCCGCTCCCTTTAACTTCCAACGCAGCCTCGTTGGTGCTCGGATTCTGGAGCCGCTCGGCAGCGCAAGCTGTGTTCTCCATCTTGTCTTGCAGATTCACAGCCTCTACACCCTGCCTGGCGTCTTTCGCAGATTCACTTCTACTTATCCGCCCAGGATCCAACGGTTTGCCCCTGCTTTTGCTCCTGGTCTTGCTAATAGGCTTCCTGCCGCTATCATTTCTGCTTTTTCCATCCTGGGCGACAGATGTTGCTGCTGCTGATGATGATGATGATGACGATGATGACATAGACAGCTCCAGTCCTGCCACGACTTGTACATCCTTTTCGGTTTCTTCGCCGGTGAATTGTACTTTGACTTTCACATACTGGTCACTCATTCTTTAAAAAACAAAAACAAATTATGTCTCTAAATACCGTACAGGTCTTCTTATTGAAATATTTTGGACAAACATAATCTTAAACTAAACACGCACCACTAAAGTTGTCCCTAGCCATCACTCAACTACTTGCAGTTGTCTTTCTTTGTTACGTTATGCATTTTTTTTTTACCGACAAACTTGCTATTTTGCTCCAAATCAATACTATAACACGACCTAAATAACTCTTATTTACAATTGCGACTGGTAGTACTACTACGACAGCTACGCTGGTGTTTTTTTTAACTATTATAGTATCAGGCTGTTTGCTTATTTAAATACGTATTTATTTGCAAATACCAATTGCTTGCTTTAAAATATAATAACTGTCAACACATTCAGCTGTTCGGGAATAGCTCTTGTCCGCACCCTGTCAAATCTCCTGTTTCAGAAAGCATTGTTTTGATACCGTTGACAACGCAACCCTACGGAAGCCCCGAAGGCACAGAATTGTAAAGTAGACAGAAGTAGCACAAGATGGCCAGTGGGCGGCGCTTGTAGCTCAGATAAATCCTTTGTGCACCGCGTGCAGTCTTCAAGTTCTTTGTAAATTGCATTGCAGTACTACCTCATTTGCAGGATGTCGTTAATGTTAATAATGAATCTCTAGACTTCTGTAATTACGTAATGAAGAGGCTGGTATAGCTCCTTTTGTTGCTCGGATTCAAAGCTGAATCAGGCCAACATAATTGAGTTTGGTCGATTCAGCTGAGTTCCAATTGGCCATTACTCCACATCACAAAACCTTCACACTTCAGCACGATTGTGAGTCTCAGCTTGAGAAAGGCCCAGAACTAACTGACAGGTCTGAAGTATGTTTGCAGTGCCAGTGCCTCTCGTCCTGTTCATTAGCAATAAAATCGCCAACATTAACACCTTCATTCCAGTTGTGACCCGCTAAATTATTTATTAGGGAGGGAGTGTGTCATATCTATCATTTATGGGGGTGCCTATAATGGCAAACATATGCTAGAGCCTCACACTGAACGCTGTGAAATGTGGAAAAGGTGCAAACGTTTCTAGACCATCCTCAGTGGTATCAGGCGAAGAACACCCACACATTTAAACCATCCACTTCATTAGGATAGTGCTAAACATGTGCAAAAGCAGCATGCATGTTTCATTCAGAGCTAGCTGTACTGGGACCAATATAATACATAAATACATTCTCATTAAGATAACTGAATTCATCAGCCAGTCAATGGAAATACGTGTAATAGGATGCATATCACAAGTTCTTACAGAAAACATGACAATCCAAGTTCTTCTTCCCTTAAAAATAAATATAAATAAACAGCCCAGAGCATTCATTCCAGGTTATATAGGACAACATGAGGTTTTCCCTAATGTCTTAAGAGGTCTGTATGGTTAAAAATAGAAACCATATTTCTGCATTTCAGTATTGGCATCATATCATCTTTTGGAAAGGGGTATTAGAGGCAATGAAACAAGAGCATAAATCTGTTATTTGCTGTGTGCAGTTTTGAAAGAAACACATGTTATAGTACACATGCATTTACAGTATATGATAGCTAAAGAAAGCCATCCGTTTCCATGCCTTACTTACAGGTCATCTCTAAATCTGCACTTCCTAGGTCGTTTAACCTAGGTCGTTTAATCTTGCATAGCGACCACATATGAGGATGGATAAACAAATTAAGTGTTTTTGGAGTGAATATGGCAAGAATGTGATTTGTTGATTGTTGGAAAAAAAAGATATACCTCTACATTTTGGAGACATGAAGTCATTTTTCACACAAGCTGAATTTATAGACCTGCTGGAGTCTGCAGAGTTTGCAAAATATTTGTGTGGCCACAGGAAAATGCCACACTTAGTAAATGGGGTTTGCTTTAAACATTGAGCAAGTAAACATTTTTCAAAATGCTGAATGTGGAATTAAAGTCGCCTATAATAACACATACATGATAACTCCCAGATGTTTTATTTAGTCTTCCCCGCTTAGACTTAGCAACAGCAACAAACATTTTAAGCTTTTTTTTTTTTTTACTTATTTTTTTTCATGAATAATGCAGCTAATGAAGTTACCAAGCTAGAAATAAACAACAGACATTCATTTAGAGGCTTGTAAGTCCAGTTTCTTATTTATTTTAGAATAAGTAATGCCTTTCAGAAAATATACTGCTAACAAGTCAGCCTTAGAATAACATGGTCTGTTACTATGTTTAAAACGTTTTAATTTTTTATTTTTTTTATTTTAATATGCTAACATTTTAAGTTGGCCTACCTTGTCAAAGTTTGATACAAGGCAGGCCGGGCAACATTTTTTTCCCCCACAATACATTGCTTATTTTTCATTGATATTTCTTACCATGTCAAGAAAATGACACAAGCATGTGTGAAGAAGAAACTAGTGACTGACACCGGAAGGTGATGGCTGCAGAGGAGTGTAACAACTAAAATCAATGTACTCAGTAACTCGAGCCCCAATGTGTGTGGTGAGCATGCTGTGCTGTATCTGCCCAGTGCTTATGGACTCTTGTAAAACTGATGATGTATCTATGTACTATTTATTAGGAAAACATCTCATACAGTTTCCACACACTATATATTTCTCATGGTAAATCACCTGTATATAAAGACTGTGGCATATATTTTTTCTTAGGTGCAAATCTCAGGCAAATTGCCCCTCCATACTAAATGTATTACATGGGCAATTCGCCCACAGTGGAATATCCAGCCCCATTAGTCTATAAAGACTAGGGTTGTACTTTATATCTGATGTTGGGTTTTATACTTTGCATCAAAATTACTTTTTATTGTATAGGGCTTTCGATACAGCACTGCTGGCATGGCTTGTTATAGAGTCTCTAGTGGTAAATCAAGCAGCTGCATTATCCCATACATCACAAACAGCTTCACTGAAACAACTTTTTATGATGTCTTGATTCGGCAGAGTGGGAGAATTCCATTTTGATTTAGCATTTGCCAGCTCTGCAAATCCTGCAGGAAATAGAGTCAGATCAAATAAAATAAAATAAAAGCTAGACAATGCATTTTGTAGGATTATAATAGCAAGTTTCATTCTCACCAAACCTTTCAGTACATTTTTTTTTTCTGAATCAGAAGGGGTGTGTCCTGTATTGGGCCAAGTCTATTTACACAACTCCTATAAACACCCCTATTGTTCCATTGTATTGCGCTAATCCAACACCAAACCCTGATTTTATAAACGGGAATACAATAACATGTTTTAACAATTGACCCTACAGTGTAAATAGCCTTTTCTAATCTAGGTCAACGGTGGCACTGTAGCATCACGTGCGTCAAGCAATACAAGTATACATACACTTACTGTATTATTTAAATACAGTAGCCATTGTGTTACTTCAGTTTTTAAGATTACCAGGAAACAATGTAAGTCTAATCAGTTAATAAAAAAGCACTGATTGAGATCGATCGACTAGAGCTGTAAACTGCTGTGCGGGTTGGTTCTGAAAAATCACGTTCCACACAGTAAAACCTGTTTCAGATTCAGAAAGTATTGCCTTTTTTTTACGATTCACTTGTTAGCGGTGCACGCCTTCTGGTCTCGGCGGCACCCCAGCACTGTACTACTACAGACCTGCTGTAAAAATCAGTGATCCTGAAAGACTTGCGGTGTTTGTCTGTTTCAAACACGTGATCCAACTTCGCTCCAATGGGAAAAGCTGCAGGCTCCGACAATAAATGATCTGTGTGTAATCACATTCAAAAACACACCAAACCCCCTGCCAAATACAGAAGAGGGGTCATGGTTGCCAATCCGTATAGATTATACAAATATCTATTTTTTACTCAGCTCTGATACGTTGTTCATTTTTCATTCTTTGGATGTAAACTTAATTGCGCGAATTCAGTTTTTTTCGTTAGAAGCTGCAAGTTGTGAAAAAGGACACGCTGGGTGGTGGTTAGGGAATCGGAAGAAAAAGAGGCGCCCAAATCAATCTTTTGTGGTGGTGTACGGATGGATCCTGGTTCTGTGCTAGCACTAGATCGCATCGCAATGGGCACAGACGCGTTAAATACGTTTCCGATGATCAGTACTTTTATTGCACCAGGGAGTCGAGGATAAGAACGCGTTCGTATTATTTGCTGTGATCCGTTTATTATTGTTTGTTTTTAACTCGTATTGCCACTGCCGATGTGCTGAGCGCGGTTCCGATTGAATGATACAATGCCGGTTCGGAATAGATACAATCTGGTGGACGATGCTGGTGACTCGAGAGTTCCTTTGCATAACGAAGAGGCTTACCAACATGGGATCAATTTTCAGGCTAAGGTGAGATGTAGATACAATTCTATCCCTAAATGCACCCGGCGCTGTACCGCTGATGTCACTCAGAGATTTTCAGTTTTTTTTTCTAAAGATTCTTTTGTTTATATTTGAATCAATGGTTGATACTTGTGGAAAACGAACATGATTTGCTTGGCACTACCCACAGGTAAACCACAGCCTGATTCATGACTGTATACACCGGTCAACTGATACGCTGCTAAAATATGCGGCGTTTTTTGTTTTTTTTTTGTTTTTTTTTGTAGGAATAACACCCCTGGAATTAAGGTATTGATGTTTGGAAAATACTGGCAAGACAAATACATTGTGTCAGTTTTTACTCAGAGAAGTTGATGTGAATGTGACATTGTGTTTTTATTGCTGCTATAAATGGTTCTATTTCTTAAGCACACCGTATCTGGAATTGGGGTAAAGTGCAAATATTAATAGCGGGGAGAGAATAGCAGGTGGCAGGAAGTGTGTAATTCTGTCTAGTCAATCTGATGGGAAAAATGTCTTATGAATCGCCATGAGATCCCAAATGGAACACCATCGTTAGCCTTACTATCATTTGTTGTTGATTACATTACTTTGTATGCTGCTACACTATACGGTTTATTTATATGGGGCTGTAATAGACCTACGACAATACAGTGAAATACATCTTGGTTTTGACTGCTTGTTGAATTGATATATTTCAGACATAAATGTATGTGGTAAAAGAAGCTAAAAAAGAGGCTTACAGGTTTTACAATGTGCTTGTGGAAGCATTTAAATAAAGAAAATACACTTTGCCACTAACAAATTACAGAGAGTTGTATGGTTTGTGTATTTTGTTTCCTGTGCATTAAATTCAAGCTATCATGTAAAACAGCTGCATGTATAGCCACTGGTAAGGATAGAAACTGTAATGCCGTATATCACAGCTCCCGAGTTTACAAGGCGATACTAGGATTACATGCTAAGGATATAAGTAAAGAGGTTTTGTGCATGTGCCAAAAAAAAAACACGCCAAACACTGACAATGGGACATAGGACAACCATGAGACGTCAGTGTGACAAGTATGCCCTCCAAAGTTGCCCATAGAGTCGTCATTTTTTGAGTCTTTTCCATAACTAACATCAGCCAGTTGTGCAGTCTGGGACACAAATCTTGGGTACCCCCAATCACACTGCCTGCCGCCAGCCCTCTATTAAAGGCTGTCAGACATGGAGATGCAGGTTTCATGTATTACACAATACCTGTCGGGTAGGGCTTCCGTTTACATAGCAAACTAATCAGTCATGCGAGGGACAGCCTATTGACACAACTCCCAGTTTATGAAAGGGATTTTTTTCTTGTTTGTATCACTATCAGGAATCATTTAAGGGGCATGCCGGGTAAGCCTTGAAAACAGCCATTCAATTACTTTTGGTCTCGGTTGATCTCGTGGGTGAGACATGGAGGTGAAGGGTTTTCAGTCTCATTTCACTGCTGCTAAGGAGCTCAGCCACAGGTCTTGCATGCACCTTTGCTGTTTTTCTGCTAGTCCTGAAACAGTGGCCAGAAAAATAATGCTATGAACTTAGCATTGATGTCAGTGCTTTGTGAGTATTGTGCTCTGGGCTGTGCCAATAGAAAGTGTTCCTAGTATGAATAAAGTACCATAATAAGCAAAGAAAACGACATGCCAATTTTGTGTTTTTATAAAAGTGTTTTTTTAGAAGAGATGGTCTCTGTTGTAAACAGGGTTGGGGTCAAATCCTGTTTTTCAATTTCAATTCCCAATTCCATTCCAACACATCATTGATCAAAATTGCAATCAGCAATATTCTGTCAAAATCTGCTTCTCACAGTGGCAACAGATTACATCAATTGAAGTCATTGTTAGTCAATTAAATTGGCTTCAAATGAAAGCTGTTATTATTGTGCATCTAAAATATAAATTCCGATTCCTTCAAAGGAATTTGAATTGATTTCATAAAGGAATTGGAATTGGTTTTATAAAAAAATTGGAATGGAATTGGAATTGAAAAACAGGAATGGATCCCAACCCTGTTTGTAAAATGCTTTCAAGTTTTTTCAAGTCACTCATCATGTCCATATAATCATTATCATGTCTGTCGCATTTTCACAAAGCAGCCTGTAACGTGACACAAAATGAGGCAGAAGTCCATAACCCATTTGAAAATCAGTAGGCTCATCATTTGAGACACATTCTTTACCCCCATCAGCATTGCTGTTATAACCTGAGTACATTGTCATAAAACAAGCTGAAACTTGGTAGAAAGCCAAATGGATTGGAAGTTTCTAAGTGGGTCAGAATCTGAAAATGTGCCGTTGCCCGTCATCAATAACTCTGAATTGTTTGATTTGCAGTACGTCGGGAGCCTGGATGTGCCAAGGCCAAACAGCCGTGTGGAAATCGTGGCAGCAATGAGAAGGATCAGGGTAAGCTGACTTGACAAAATAATAAAGCACTACGCTTTCATTTGATCTTTTCAACTTGCATCGCTCTGGAAATATAAATATCAGAGTACTCTGTAATTCAAATCTGTACAAGCAATGTGTTTGATCCCGTGCACAGTAAGTCTTTTATTGATGCATTCCACTGGAACAGCATTACATATTTTAGTAGTGGTGTCATTTTACTATCTTCATGTGCACTCTGTATACACTGCATGGCCGTTTTATTAGAACCCATCTACCCATTTGGATTATGCATCGCCCTAGAAGGCTGAACAAATGCTGTGTTTTACTTACGCCTCGTTGCGGATCAAGTCCACCTGACAATGCTGCACTTGTGCCCTGATGGCAATGGCTGCTTTCAAGAGGATAATGCACTCCCCGACCGTGCCATAACAGTGCGCAAATGTTTTGAGGAGCGTCGTGGAGAATTCGGGCATCTCCCATGCCCACCTCAATCCCTGGATCTCTCTGCACCAGTTGGAGTAAGATTTCTGGAGAAACCTTCCAACACGCTGTCTATGCCACGATGTGTCAAGGCTGATATTAGATACAGATCCTAATAAAGTGACCAGACAGTGCCTATCCAGTGTCCCAATACTTCTTGTTTATACAAAGAAACAACTGTTATTGGCAGTGCCCGACATATTTTATTTATTTTCAGGTAAGGTACAAAGTTTATAGTTCACCTTTAAAGCCAAACATGGTGCAAAACTCATAACAATTAGAAACGAGGAAGTCTGAGTAAAGGGGAAATTCCAAATAAACATGCTTGTCCTCGTTTTGTTTGGAACCGCTGGAAGGCCGGGATCACAAGGCCAGAGGTGTGTCAAGGTGTGTGCCTGGTGATTAAAACAGGAGTCAGAGACAGACTCCAAATCATTTCAACTATGAGCAAGAGGTCACTGAAGTTGACTCAGGAATGATGTGAGGATGTGGTTGGAAGGCATAAGAAGACTGGCAGTGATGCAGTAACAGACGCAGTTTACAGAAGCACAAAGCAAAATATGAAGGTGCAGTCACAATTGTGATTAATTCAAGAAACACGGCTAATAGTTCCGTACAACGCCAACAAGTGCCAGCATGACTTGGTATACCTCCAGAGATATAATGGAACTGCACACAAACAGGCTGCGGCCTGCATTAATACTCTATTTTTTTTCTCTTTAATTTAAATGCACTGATCGAGATGGCCCAATAGCTAAATTAATTGTTCAGAGATAGTGTTTAATCTTCCTAATACATGTATATGTAAGGCCTATATATAAAACTACTATATTTGCGCGTCCGCAACAGTATATTGTTCCTTCAATTGGTCCTTGCAAATATCTTTCCCAGGACCTGCATCCTAAAATAACTTTCCCTCTACAGGTACATTGTTTTTCAGGGCAGGTTGGTTTCATGTGTAGCTCATTTATGTTTCAAGTTGTATGCTCTTTTGAATGAAGCTGTTTTAATAACAATTGCAGCTGTCTGTTCTCCTGTTCTGAGAGATTTAAAAATAGCCTGCGTCAGGTCTTGCTATACAAAGGGGCTCTCTGGAGGAATGACGGTTATAGGCTCTGAGATACTTGGGCGCCGCTAAGGGACCCATCTAAATGAGGCTACTAGAACTATCTGCATACAAAACAACTCTGTGCCCTTGTTGAGATGAATTCATCACAGGTGCTGAGTTTCTACTGCAGGCAAGTTATCCATGTCTTATATTTACAGTGACACAGGCAAGTTGACCACACTGGGGTAACAAAATATCCTCATATCTTTATCAGGCATTGCTGTACAGCTACTGAATACAGTGCTGGTTCATCAATAAAGACAGACCCATGGGTGATACAAAACAAGTACCTGGAGTTCTTGGAATCCCTTCAGTTCACTTTGATGTCGTCTACATCATGTTTTCCAGGTGCTGACATGTACTGTATACACCCTCTTTTTGTTATCGAGTTTCCCTTCCCATTAAAGGCGAGCCCTGAGTCAGAGCCAAACAAACATAAGCAACATTTGAAAAAAAAAAAAAAAAAAAGCTTTTATTACATGCCAGTGGGCTTTCCATTTAGAATAAAACACATAAGCCTTAATAACCTTCTGTACATAAGAGCTCCTCCGGTCAGTATCTCTGCAATGCATTCAGCCTAGGGGAAATGAAGGGACTACTGTTTACCCCACAGGAAAAAACTAACAGTGCTACAAAAATAAAAACTACACTTTCTAGCCTCCTAACACACCCAGAACTTAAACTCAATCATTAGATCTTCAGTAGCACTAAAGTTGAAATGTGAGCTGTCTTTGTTGTTGGCAGTCTCCTGGAACAGAAGGAATTACTGTAGACAATAAAAGGAAGTCACTGAGTCTGTTGTTGTGACAAAGGTCTTGTAGAATAGGTGCTCTTCAGTGCAGGTCTTTCCTGTGTAAATAATTATTTATGAACATATCTCAGTATATTAGTGTCTTGGCTTTGTCTGACACGTTTTCGTACTCACATGATCTATAACGTCTGGTAACTATCTCTGTGATGTGTCTTCTTAGTGCTTGAGTCATGTATTCTTTGGATCACTTTGAAAGTCATACGGAAATCCCCTTTAGGTCTGTTTACAGTGTACTTTATAATTGGTGTAATGTCAAGTCACAGAGGTGTGAATTGGCCGCAGTGCATTTGGATGTGTGCCAAGTTGCCAGCTAAGTGCTTTGCAGTTCTGTTGTGAGGAGGTCTGAAGGCAGATATCGAGTGAAGTGCATTTGGCCCTAAGGCAGGAGCAGGTGATAAAACGGCTACAAAAAGTTGTCAAAAAACACATTTGGTTGGGTTGATAAATTCCCCCATAAGGGTGGAGGTGAATTGCATGAGTATTAAGAAATCGAACACCATCCAATCTTTAAATAAAGAAATCAGAACATCTTAATACATTTGTTACGAATGACCTAAAAGTAAATTGCCTGCCTCTCATGATGTCCCAATACTTGTTGGAGAGTATACGTGTACTCCAGATGTAGCAGACTTTTCTAGGGCTGATTTCAGTGCATTATTTTGTCCAGAGAGCTGCTCTAATGGAACTCATTTTATTTGAGTCATTTCTGTGCTGGTGGGCATGGGGCTGGTATAAGAATTATGAGTGCATTTTCCAATTTATTTTCCATTCTGGGTGAAATTAGGTGTGTAATTATTTCCTATGACACTGGCGAGTGTGTTTGGTTTTGACGGAGGGCTGTTGCTGTTGCAGTAGCATAGCTTAGAAAGGTAACCCTAATGGAAGGAGTAGTACATTATCATAACCAAGTTTTCCCCTTCATTGCACAGCCCTGGTTAATCATATACTGCAGAGCTCTGTTCCCTGTCAGGGGGAAATGGCTTCTCTCAGTAGAATAATATTCCTTCATACTATATGTGAAATGTACAGGATTGTTTTCTATAAAAATGAATGCACAATTATTTTTGTACCTCCATGGAACCAGACTTTTCATTTTTAATCTTTTATGATTTCACAAAGCTTTGACTCCTGAGTTTAAGAACTATCCGAAGTCTGTTTTAGAATAACCTAAAGTTTGATAGTCTGCTGTTTTAGACGTTGCTGGCGTCTTTAACACAAGAAGAGTGCAATTTCAAAAATGTTTCATCAAACGTGATTTATTTCATTAAAACAGCACCTTGAAAAAACATTCTGTTTTTGTGTAGTTGCCAGGAGCCGCAGTGTTGTGGGGATTACTCTTGACATTGCATCAGAAACCCATGAGAATGTCCTGGAGTCATCAGGAATGATTGAAAGCACTCCTAGGAGGCTGTGTGGTCCAGTGGTTAAAGAAAAGGGCTTGTAACCAGGAGGTCCCCGGTTCAAATCCCACCTCAGCCACTGACTCATTGTGTGACCCTGAGCAAGTCACTTTACCTCCTTGTGCTCTGTCTTTCGGGTGAGACGTAGTTGTAAGTGACTCTGCAGCTGATGCATAGTTCACACACCCTAGTCTCTGTAAGTCGCCTTGGATAAAGGCGTCTGCTAAATAAACAAATAATAATTTAAAAAAAATAACTCCGAATCGTACGAATGACTGGGATGTGATCGTGGAAGAATTTCGATCTAGTAGCACGAATGCTGAACCTCATATCCACAGGCGTACCAACAGGGAGTTTATCTTCAAACGTTTTGGAAGTGTTGTGTTAGAATAAGCTTCACAAGACTAGAAGGAAACTTAAGTCAACAATAGAGCTGACGTCAGTGACCCTAAATAATGCAAAGCAATAGGGCCGATCATTGCAGGCTAATGTTTTGCAGCTTGCAGTACATTGCTTCTCTGAACCAGATCATTCCGCATGCACGGTGCTGTGCTAATCAAAAGTAATTCATTGCATTGTGAAAGTGCATCGATTGAAATCTGACAGCTCTGGAAACAATCGGGATGCATGGATGAGTTGTTGTTTATCCATGTTTCTCAACATTTATAATGAAGTGTTTAAACAGTGTTATACTTGTGGAATTGACTGTCCCACTTACAGTACTTCTTTAGGGATTCAAAGTCTGTATATCCTACCATATACCCGACATCATAGGTTATAAAGGCTTTTAAAGTAAAGCCCATTTCTGTATCCCATATGAATGATCCAGTGCTTATCCAACCTTCTATATTATTATTTTTTAAATCCAGCCTCACAAGACAGGATTTTTTGATATACAGTGCATTATGTGTTGCAGGACAGGAAAAAAAGTGTTTTGTACAATAAACTAAATCTAATTACTGTACCTAAGTAAAGTAGTTTTTCTCATTTCAAAAGTTTTTGGGTTAATAATAATAATAAATAATAATACACATCTTGTACTTGATTGTGTCCTGTACCAGTACTTGGATTCGACATTCATCTGTGCTTGATCGAAGATACATTTGTGTAAAATGGCAATGTTGTGTTGAAACACGCTGTTCATTTTACTGGTCTCTCGTCCCATTTTTTAAAACTCAAAACCCGCAGCATTCTTCTTCCAGCTCAGCTGTTTTTTATTTTTTATCTGATGAAGCGTCCATATGGCTGCTGTTTTAATGTTGAGAAATATACTGAGCACATTGAAGTTTATCACCAGGCTTGATGCTTGATAATTTATAGGCTGCTTCTTCTTCAATTGCTAGCGCAGTCCAGTCTTCAGTTCCAGCTGAGCGGCAGGTGTGCAGGTAGATTTCTGTGAAATGAATCACCAATTCTGATTTGCATATCCTCAGAGAGAACATGCTTGGTTTATTTTCATTATTTTCCAGTAATCCTGGGTGGACAGCAGTGCCATCAGCTTACGGTAGGTCAGTCTGTATTGTCAACCGCTACAATTCTGTGGCCTGTGAATTCACTGTAATAATGAAAAAAAGTCTCATGTGTGTTAGTTTCTTTCAATACAAAGCAGATTACATTATATAAATACTGGTGCTTGAATGGATGCTTGATTATTCATTTATTTCCCGAAGGCAGTGGTTGTTTTGTTTTGCAGTAAGTGACCTTGGGACTGTGTCTGCCTGAACCACTCCTTTCTCATGTTCCATTTTCAAATGCAAATAGGGGAGCAGTAGATCAGGCCAATGGTCTACTGGCAGAATTCGTGAGTGGGAAGGAAAGGGGGTGAAAGATGCCTGGAGGGTTAATTTAGGACACATTCCTTAGTGAATTCATTGCAAAAGAACAGTGCATAGATCCATAGGCAGGACAGTCACACACTGTTACCCTCCAAGTATTGTGTCCGAGAGCAATATAAAAGTGCTAGCAGTTAACCCTGCCTTTTAGATCATCTTTTACTATGCTTTACTACCCTCTGCATTTACCTCGGTACTCTATACTGTGTACTTCACTTTTATAAATTATTACTGGTTTGTCATTTTTACTACTTGATACTGGATCTTGTTCTGTTTTAACCGACATATAAAGCGCTTTGAGATACTATGATATGAAAGGCACTATATCAATAACTTGAAATTCAAAGAAATTGCAGTTGCAGGGTCTATTATAGTATACAGCTATTAAGAATCTCTCATGCTAACATCTTCACTTTGAATCCAGTTTCTAAAAGAAAAATCATGCCTCCGCCTTGGGGAAAATGCGTTGTTCTAGTTCGTACAAATACAACTAACTGAAACCAAGGGCTCCCTGCTGCTGGAACTTCATGCCAGAACACACTGGAAAAGTGATGACTTTCTTATGCTGACAACGAAGACAGAAGGAGCACTCGGATGTCTGCAAGGTCAAAATACTGAACAAAACCGGGTTTAAGGCTCCTGAATTTGCATGGTTGTTCATCAGTTATAATACTACCAGAGACGAAGATAATCTGGAACGAATTGTTGAAATATTTCAAAACCCAATAGGAAGCCTGTGATTCCAGGCAGGAACATAAAGGAGTCTTTGTTTCATTGTACTGACGGCAGATCTAGCATCCAGCCATTGCTAACATTGCTTTTTGATATACGCTGCAACGCATTCGATTGCAATGCCAAGTGGTTGATGGCGCGAGTATTTGATAAGTCCGACTTTTTGAAAGAGAAAAACTTGGACAGGTTTGACAAGCTGTGAGTGTTCAGATAATAGGAGTTGGCAGGTTCTTTCTTGGATACAGAAGCACAGGGAGCAAAATTAGACTCGTATTGCATAGCAGTTTCACACATGCCAGGTTTTAATACACGCTTGATTAGCCACAGTGTATGGGTAACAAGCTCAGGTGTGTATTTATACCCAAAGTAAAACCAGGAATGGATCAAACTGCTATGCAATGGGTCTGTGGAAGCACCTGAGTGCCCACTTTACCAGTCATGTGAGGAACAGCACTCTGCTTCCTATTGCATGGGTTTCCATTGTTTTGTCCAGCTCTGTATGTCTATATTTCCTTGAGGCTAATGTCTTGACGCACATAATCTTTATACTAAGATTCTACTGTATGTTGGAGACAATTTCACGTACATCTGTTTCCCTAAAGCAACACTTGCCCGAATCCGATGTAAACGTTTTTTACGGATGACCAGCAGAGAAAGGCTCTTTGTGTTTATTGCGGTGTCCTATTCCTTTTTAATGAAAATCCTTCCTGCCCTTTTGCTCAGTACAAGGTGTTGACCTGTAGAGTGCTGTGGTATCGTAACAGCCATAGACTGATTTAAAGACTCCAGGGGCTGCGCGTCAGCTGAGATTTACTGGTGAGGCCTTTCTGTGTAATTAAAAACAGTGTGAGCTCCAGTTGAGGTGTCCTTCATTACTAAAATGTATGTCTTAAAGAGCAGCTTCTTCCGGGTATGAAATATCACAGGAACTTAACTTCTTCTTGCTGTTTGGAATCACTGTATCATTTTCTGTCTTTAAAAAAAAAAAGCAGCTCTGTGGCCTCTGTAGAGCTCTCATACATGTCTTATCCCAATGTACAGCTGATACCCCATTCATTTGTCCTGTAAGAAATAATACATTTGTTCTGCGGTATTTCCTATGATGTAATTCTTACATCTATTAGAGGCAGAGAGTTGTAGGGACTGTGCATTGAGAGAAAACATGTTTCAGAGCTCTGTTAACGCCACAGTAGTGCTTTAAATGTCAGAGGTTTTAAAAGCCACCATGATGTGGACGACTGGAACAGAAAATGGTGTACAAAGTGAATCTAAACAAGAAAAAAGATATTAAGTTAAGCTTTGAGCCTTCAGTCTGGAATACAGAGAGTTGGACGTAATCAGAGAACTTATCCCCCCCCCCCCTGCTCTTGTCCCAGTTGAACTCCCTTTGATTGACCTTTTAAGAAGGTGGAATCCCCAGGATCCAATCTTCTTTCTCTCAGCAGGGAGGAAAGGGAAAAATGTCTCTTCAAGAATCATCAAAGATCCATGCGACCACCGCAGTGAACCAGAGGGGCCTATTCATAAAGCTTTAACTCAGGATTATAATAAAAATAATCTGCTTTTTAACTGTTAAATGTTTTGAATGATTAAGTAATTCAGAAGTATGCAACTTTACAGAAGAGGCTGAGGCATATAAAATGTTATTTAATACAGTTCCTTCAAAACAGTAAAGGTTTCATTCTACACTTCTGTATTTCTCAGGGTTTCATTGTAACAGTCTTGAATACTGTCTATTTGTCCATTTTGTGTTTTCTTGAACCTGTACAATGCTGGTATGTACGGAATAACTTACCTCTGACTTCAAGCAGCCACTGTAGCTGTTACACAGAGTGACATGCTTGAGCAGTGGCTAGTTAAGTAGCTGTTTCAGACCCAAGGGAATATGAATGGCTTTTAATTTCCCTTAGTGTGAAGCTATATAGTGTGCGGCATAGATTGCGAGAGAGAGGAAATGGGTCTGTCATTCTGCAGTGACAATTTGTGCCAATTTAGTGCGCATAAAAAAACATTCAGAAACAGTTTAGACCTACTATGTACTGTATCCCCCATGACCTAAGCACCACATTACTGGATCCTCAGCTGATACACTGTCCTTGCACTACTGCACAACTATTATATAATTACATTTTTGTAACCCTAACTTGTTGCCTCTAATTCATATTGTATTTTAGTAGTATAATTTGCCGTAACTCTAAACTATACTGTATTTAAATATAGCTTTTGCCCTGTAACCCCCGTAAGTCACCTTGGATAAAGCTATGTGCCAAATGAATAACTAATAATAATAATAATAATAATAATAATAATAAGTTAACCTTATTGCAAATCTGCTTTGTGCAAAGGGCTGACTGCTGGCTCCTCGGATATTGGGTTATTATATGTATTACTGAGCTTGGCAGTATGTCACATTTGTGTGTTGTGGCCTCAGGCAGAGTAGCAGATTGATTTGAAGTAGTACTTGTAATTTATTTTGTGTTGCTGGGATTTAAACTTCTGTACTAATCATACAACAGTAGTCTCCCGCGTATAGGAACACCTCCTAAGAGAACAGTTCGTCTAAGGGAACACCCTTGTGGTGAAAATGATTTTTCCCATTGTAAATGCTCCGGCCAAAGGAACAGGAACTTTGCTTAAAAGAACACCTTCCTGGCACCGATAGCGATTCATTGACAACGGATACAGTACTGTTTTGTAACCTGATAACTCATCATCAAACTTAAATTAAAATGTTTTATTCAGTCTTTTCAAAAGCGACTTGTCATCGCGATGTGTCTTGAGGCACTCTGATTGGTTTATGAAATCTTTCCAGAGCCGCCATCATATCATTGATTCGTTTTGTATTCTGATTTCCACCTCATCCCTACAAAATTACATGTAAACAAAATGGCGAAACGTGACTCTCTTTCTCTTGCTACAAAAACTTGGAAATTGTTCGAGCGCTTGAAAAAAACAGGAAGTCGGCCAAGCAATTTGGTGTTTCCCGTTCTGGTGAGTTGCTTCACCATTCTGTTAAATAATTTTGTGCGTGTCTTGAATATTGCTCCTTTACATATATTCATAATTAATCTAGAGCTGCTGCTGCATTTTTTAACGTGTGTAGGGGTGCTGTGTTAATTTAGTTTATTAGTGTTAGTTTGCCTGTTGCTTTTCTCTTACTTATTCGGTTCATCTGATATGTTGATGCACG